>LNAC01000833.1:83171-128503 GCA_002007465.1 Ailurus styani | reverse complement strand
TCTGGCTCTGCAGCAGTCTTTGCCCCTCTCGAATCTCAAGTCCCAACTTTCTAATAGGTCCTTATCAAAGAATCTCAGCATTTGAAAGCTTTTAGAGATCACTGGGTGCAACACCTACCAACTGGAAATAATCTTGAAAATATTTGTCTTTAAGAGTCATCTAGCCTGGGTTGTAACCCTGTGATGGGGAACAATTGCCTCATGAGGCAGCTTCATTCCACTGGGGAACAGATCAAATCGTGAGAAAAATCTTCCATCATTAAGTCAAAATGGACTTTCTTGTATCTTCCACTCCTTCTGGCTTCCTCTGCTCTCCAGGACTGCAAAACTCCCTTATCTACACTGTAGACCATGCTGCAAAAAATATGGCATATTTGAAAATAGCACCAGAGTCTTACAAACTTGGACTCAAATGCTAATTCTGGAGCTTAGGGACCATTTATCCTTCCTCAAATTCCATTTCTTC
The DNA here is from genome assembly GCA_002007465.1 of Ailurus styani. NCBI lineage: Eukaryota > Metazoa > Chordata > Mammalia > Carnivora > Ailuridae > Ailurus > Ailurus styani. The sequence goes on along the minus strand of LNAC01000833.1, from coordinate 128,037 downwards.
CCCAATGTAATGGAGATAGCACCTCACAGAATTCCTGTGAGAATTAAATGAGTTAAATGCTGCTCAGAGCCAAAAGGTAGGGTCTAGAACACAGACTCTTGAAACCAGCTGGCTTGATTTGAAACTTGACCCCAACACTTAACAGCTGTGTGACCTTGGGCAAGTTACTTAAGCTCTCTGGTCTCATTTTCTTCATCTGTATAATATCTATAAGGAAAATAATATTACCTATCTGCAGGCTGCTTCTATCCAGGAGTATTGTCCACTAGGACCCCAGATCCTTCTACTAGATCCTCTCCACTGGATCCAGAGATAATCATCAATCAAAGGAGTGGAAAAGGCAGACAGGCTCTTTGTCACCATGGTCTAGAGAGGTCACCCATCTCTTCCTCTCACATCCTATTGGCTAGAACTAGTCATGTGCCACATATGAACATAAAAGACCTAGAAAATGAAGGCTAGTGATTTTTCAGGAAGAAGAGGAGTGGGTTTGAAGAATATATAGTAATGTCTCGGACACAAGCTCCAAGAAGAGTGCTTAATACATATTGCTCCTTAAGCATGGGCTGTTATTATTACTATACCATGTGATAATAATAGAGCAATTGTGATTATAAGAGCCCTTAGTATTTAAAATATGATCACACTTACTGGGCTAAGCATTCCTACTTTTTCTAGTGATTCCTCATATTATCATGGTTCTAGGTCTCTCATTGGTTCTTAGACTTCATAATGTCACCATCATTCTGGAATTCCAGTAATGCAGAACACATACCTCTTAGCTCATACCGCGCACACAATATGAACACAAATCAACTGGTCCCGTTTTGCATTTCTTTATTTTTCTTCATCCCATATTTTCCCTGGATCTGTGCCTTGCATTTAACTTTAACCCAGACTTAGCTTCAGGACATACTATTGATCAGGGATTTTTAAACTTGAATTTTAACTCATGGGTGGGACAAGAAAATTCCAGAAGTTCTAAACCTGTACTTTTAGAATTAAAATAGAAAAAATACAGAGTTGCTGTTAGGTTTAAATATGTATATGTAAAGCATTTAGAATATTGACTTTTAAAGTTGGAGAAAACTTGAAAAGGAAGAAAATTCGCACACAAGCTATAATATAGATGAACCTTGAAGACGTTTGTTATGTGAAATGAGCCATTCACAGAAGGACAAATATTGTATGATTCCACTTACATGAAGTACTAGAGCAGTCAGATTCATAGAGATAGAAAGTAGAAGGGTAGTTGTCAGGGTCTACGGGATGGGGATGTGGGAGTTACTGTTTCATGGGTACAAAGTTTCAGCCTGGGAAGATGAAAAAACTTCTAGAGGTGAATTTTGGTAGTGGTTACACAATAATGTAAATGTATGTGATATTACTGAACTATACATTTAAAAATGGTTCACATAGTACATTTTATGCTGCATGTTTTTATTATAATAAAACAGAAAAAGATTAGAAATATGAATACCTTATACTTCAGTGAGTTAGGTACTGTTTTATAAAACATTTATTTCATATATGTGTGTACTTAGTCGTGAAGAAAATTTATGTCTTACTGTAGGTCAAGGTTTACAGAAAAAAGCCAGGGTCCCAGAAAACAATCATCAAAACAACAAAACAAAGCATATACGCTGTTTTTCCTGAGCAGATTCACCCTTGTTAAATCTAGGTTCCTAACAATTTTTGCTTTTGAAGTCCCAGAAATAGTTGCAGCAGTGTATATAAACACACACACACACACGTGCACACACATATGCATACACACAAACATGCAGACATGTACATACACACATGCACACATCACCTTTCATTCATTTAAATTACTCCATATTCTTACATCCCTCCCTTTTCTCTTGCTCACTTCTTTTTATCATTTAAAGGTCAAGTTGAGTATTGTTCTTCAGGGAACCCTCCTTGACCCCATCCCTGACCCTGCTTAGAGGAATATGTATTTTTCTATCATAGCACTTATTATTCTATTTGCAATGCCTGCTTGATTTTCTATCTCCCTCACTCAATGATACTCTCTAATAAGAATATGTTTATCTTGCTCACTGCTAAATCTTCAGGATTTAGCACAACGCCTGGCACACTATTAAGTGTTTAATAATTATGAATGGATGAATGAATGATGACCGAAAATGGATATAGAGCTAACTTACTAACAAACTCAAACTAAAATATATAACATGTTCTTTTTAATAACTCAAATAAATATGGATATCTGTTTTATCCCTATGTCTTTTTAATTCCCCATGGTCTAGCCTCAAGAGAGGAGGGAATAATATAGATATTTATTTTCTAATTATTTCTATGATCTTGTCTTCCCATATGACAGTGAGGAGCTTAGTGTTAAAGGAATGGTTGCAATGAGATCGTTAGAGCAGAGAATTTTATGTAAAAGAAAGGAAACATAAGCATGATTTTGAGGGCTTATACACATGATGAAGTTGAGTTTCACTTTTAGCTCTTTGTTTCATGGCAGCCACGGATGTTTGAGATCCACAGGTGAGCCTAAAAACCCCTACCTAGCCCCCTAAAATCTTTAGTGGGTCCTCTAAAGGTGTTATTTATACAGATTCATCTTTAAAAAGTGACAGCTTTTCCCAGACTGCAAACACTCACCCATGAAACCCTGTTGCATTGCTCTTACCTTCATGCTGGGATATTCTTACTGTCTATTCTTGCCTCCAAAATGATCAAAAGTGAGAGATACACAGCGCTGTGCTCCCATTCTCTTGCTGGCGGGTGTCCAGGGAGGAGGCTGATCTGTCATTCCAGGTCAAGGAGGGGAGACTAGAAACAGGTAGATGAAAGGTCACTCTTTGCATTTTCTGCTTTTCTCACTTTTAATTAACTTACAGGTACTTCTTTTCTTTTCTTTTTTTTAACTCACATTACTTCTACGGGATACTCTAAGGGGGGCATAAGAGAATAAACTTTGGATCATTCATTTTCACTGTTGAATAAACTTCTCATGGTTATTTGAAGTGCAATTTGGTTCTCTGATGCCATTCTCCACATCACATTTAGAATCTTCTGCTAACACAGGAAGTTAATTTGCTTTTCCTTCGCTTAAGATATTGATGCATATTTATGAGAACTGGTTCTTGGACCACCCCTGCAGCATATCATCAATAAACAACTAACTATTGACAAGACTGCCATTGAAACAAAAACTTCTCAGAATATATGGTCCTTCTGGATATTCTTATTTTTACCATTTAGAGTAGAAATCAGAAACTAATAATAGCTCTTCTAATTAGCAAGTCACTATCACATACCCTTAAGGAACCCCATGAGCTCCAAAATCCTTAGGATCAAGTGAATTACCCCAACTTTAAAGAAGTTTTTACTTTCCAGCCTTACATATACATAGTCCAGCCTTGAAAGTGTATGAAAGTGAGATATTAAAACTTACTTATTACATAAATTTTTAAATGCCATGTCCAAGAAAATATTTAAAAAGTGCATTTCTAGAAATCTGTAGTAGTATTGTCTAGCTAGGAAAATGAGAATGAAGTTCAAAAGAGGAGCCTTTAAATTTGAATATCAGAAAGAATAAAAGAGAATCTGAATAAGAACATCATACCCATTGACACAAGCAGCCTGTAATATTCTGTCACCCAAGAGGCAACGCATGAGCAAGAGGGCAAACTTCAGGTTTCTGGTGCTAGGTGATCAGAACTGTGCGTGTCAGAAGAGCTAGAGTGAGACTGGCTACCCCAGTTGGAGGGGCAGGGACTCTTGCCCTTCTCTTTTCTCTGCCTCAGCTGCCTTTCCCTTACACCACTGAGTGACTCTTTATATTCTTCAGTTCTCAGTCAAATGACACTGCCTCAGAAAGTCCTCTCTCGTCACCCCCTTTTCCCTACTCTCAAGACCTCAGATATTCTTGATCTCATTGTCACCTGACTTTTTTCATACTTCCTACACATCTCAAATTATTTTATTTTGGATTTTACTTGTTTTTATACATCTTTCCTCGTAGAGAATCTATTTCGTACGAGCAGGTGCTCTTCTCTATGTTTCCAAGCATATGACTGTGCACGGATGAGATGCTCAATGCATAATTATGACATGAATGGATGAATGAACGCATGATGGAATACATTCATGCATGAACTGTACAGACTTTGGTGTGCATACTATATACATAATCTACTGCCTCTCAGATTGCCTTGATTAGACATGTTTCCTATTGATAGAAGACAGTACAAGACATCCATTCCTTTCTAAGAGATCTAGAATCCCTTGTCATATGAAGGATGCCCCATCAGTGAAAAAGGTCTCATTTAATCCTCATAACACTCTGTGAGAACGGTGTCATTACCCCATCTTAGAAATAAGGAAAGTCACAAGTTGTACACGAACCGAGATTCTGTCTCCAAATCCCTCGTTCTTTTCTTCAAATGAAATTCTGAGTCTCTTGGTATTTGTGGTGCTGAAATGAAAGAAACATAAATGTTGGTAGGCCACTAATCACCTTTTTGCTTTGTTTTTCTTTCCCCTGGTTTTCATATCTTTGAAAGGTGTGGGAGAAGGAGTGTGTGTGTGTGTGACAGAAAGAGAGAGAGAGAATGAGAGAATAGACTCTGCACCAGTCTCCAACATTCATTCTATGGAATTAACCAGTTAAAACATTCCAGTTCTTAATTTCTTACTCTGGGTCAGGACAGTACATTAGGAAGAACATTGAGTTTGAAGATAGAAAATATGAATTTTAATACTGACATCAATATGTATTAACTTTCTGGCTTTGGGCAAATTACTTACCCTTTTTAAACCTCAGTTTCCCTAAAATGAGAATAATAATATTATTTATATCATATAGTTGTTATCAGGCATAAATAAGAGTTTATATTTAAAAATACTAACTATATATTGAAATTGAACAGTCATAAGATCTGCATCAAAGTTTGTTCCCTTCTCCTTTATTTAGGCTCTATTTTTCCTTTTTGTTATTTTACCCATGGTACATGTTAGGGTTGCTTATTGCTTAGGCATTTCTATATTGACTCAAGAAAAAAATATTTTGTTCTCACCCACCACTTTTTTGAATTTCAAAAACCAAATTTAGGTTACTGATGTTAAAATTTAGGTTACTTAGGTGTTATTTTAGTTTTTTCATTCTTTGATCCAGTCCTTCTGATAATCCACATGTGGGGAAGGAGGAGCTGTCTGTGGTTGTGCTTTTTTTCCCCCCCTAGTTATAAGTCTTAACTGAATTTTAAAATAATTATAGAGTCTTAAAATTTTGGAGGAAAAAAAAAAACTTAGAGGTCATTAGTACCAGAAGCCAGCTGAATAAAACTTGCCTGGGAGCTTGGCAAAAAATACAGATATTATAACCTAGCTGCATAGACTTCGATTCAGCAGGTATGGAAAAATACCCAGAAATTAGTACTTTTATGATGCTCCCCCTGGATTCTGATACACAGCCAAGTCTGAGAAGCAATGAAATATAGACAAGCAGTTTTCAAATACTGTTAACTCTGGAAGACTTTTTTCACTTCTTGACTTGGAACCTTAATTGGAACCTTAAGATGTAAAACTAATCAAGAGTTGTTCTAATTGAAGGCAGGAGGATGAAAATCTTAGCTGCCCCCTCCTGCGTGGTTCCTGAGGACCACTCGGGAACTCTGATGGGGAACAGAGCTTGAAAACTATTGATCGAGACCAAGTCTTCTGAAACATCACTAGTCTCTCAGCTCCAGTTTGGATTCTACCAGTAATGTAAAACCTTCCTTTTATAACTAGCTTATACAGTTGAGATCTGCAATTATTTCTTATTTGCTAGTAATATATCGCTCCCCCAGACTTCTGTAGGCTTGTGGTGCACTGACATAATTCAATAGCTCAATTAAGCATAAAACTAAAATTCTCCCTCGGGTGAACATAATGCTTTCTTCTCATCCCTGCCTCCTGGTATTCTAACCATCCTCTTTTCTGTCTCCCCCCACTTTTTTTTTATTATTATTATTTTTACTCTATCTCTTTTTTCCTATCTCCTTCTTAATTCTTTCCTAAATTTCTCTTCTTTTTCCCAGATAGTCATAATATAACAAAGAAATAGCATACACAAGGGCAAAATGTTTTTAAAAATCCTTTTAAATTATACAATGGAAAAATCCATCATTGCTTTGACAGAGAAAAAGAATGAATTAGCCTGTTTGTATCATCTCTGGATATAGTTAGTAAATATCACAAAGACTTTTAAATTTCCATGTATTCTAGAGCACATACTCACAAAAGTATTTTTGAGCACTAACTCTGTACCTAGCCATGCGCTAGCACTGGGTATACAAAGGCAAGTCCAATTCAGCTTCCGCCCTCTATGCATTCACAAAGTGGAAGGGACAAATACATAAACAGCTGTAATATAAAATGAGGTAAGTGCCAAAAAGACATTTTAAGAGCAAAAAGAGGAAGGTGACTAGCTACAAGAGGGGGAGCTGTTTGAATTGGGCCAGAAGAAGAGTTAATAAAAGAACCAGAAGAAACAGAAGAGGGAAAGGAAAAAAAGGTCAGTAAAATTACAAGAAATGTTTTTCTCAAGATCAAACAATGAAAAAAATGAAATACTTGGAATTTTTACCAAAATAATAATGAAATCTCTTGAGATCTCATTATCTCTATCTTAGAGATAATACAAGATCTCTAAGAAATCTGTGATTCCCAATTGTGAGTTTTAAATAAATTTGAGTTCTGAAAGAGAAACAATATGATTTCATCTGTGTCATAAGTCAAGAGAAATGTATTAAATTAATATCAGTAGCACGAACGTTATTTTGTTAAAAAAATCTATGAATCAGGTTAGTGTGATGGGGTAAGAATTACTATGTTATTAGCCTTATAGATCTATTTGACTTTTTAAACCATAGATATACAGCATTTATAGAAGGAGCATTTTATCAACATATCAGAAATTTAATTTACTTTGGAGGGAAAAAAATGGTATCTTTGGGCTGCTGAACACAGTTTTCGTAAAGAATCCCACTAAGCCAGTTTAATCGAGAATCCCCCACCCTGGATATGTAATTGAGTTCCTCTTCCTCCACCCTTGATATCTATCTAATCAAGTTGTTCTTTCCCTAAAACCTCAATGTCTAACCAAATTCCTCTTGGTAATTTTCCATCTACTTTTTCACTCTGCCAGTTGACTGTGAATCCCCTCTTGTCCGTATTGTATTCAGTGTTGAGTTCAGTCTCCCCCCTATTGCAATAGCTTTTAATAAAGCCTTCCTTGCCTTTTGTGGCAAGTGTCCAGAATTTTTTTTTCTTTCGTAGTGGCAGAGAGAAAAAAAATCTAATTTTAGTCAACTACTTGTATATGTAGTCTGATAATTTAAATATTCTCTTTGTATTTGACCTACTCTTTTTTCCCCTCTTCTTTTCTATGTTTCTATTTAAAATGTTACCTGGGATTGAAAGAGGGCTCTACTCGACCTTGTGCTCATCTTTATGAGTCCACTAGTGTTTAAGCTGGCTTGATCTTATCCTTGCCTATTGGGATCCTCTCTTTGACTGAAAAACTGTGGTCTTCTATTTCTTAGCTAGATCAGGTTATGGTGTCCTCTCTCTACTGACTAAGCCTTTGCTGGGCTCTCAGTGGTGAAGGCCACTCTGAGTCTCCATTATATTCCATCTGGCACCTGACTCAGCTGCTCCTCCCCTCCCCAAACCTGCAACACCAAAGGCTTTGCTATGATGACTCTTTTCCCTTCATGGCCCCATGACATTCTTACTGGTGCTCAAATCCATGTCCATGCCACACAGGATCCAAGGAAGCTCCTCAAGTAGAAAATAGACTGTCTCATTGGTTGATCTTGATTCCATGTTGGCCTGGAGTTGTTTTGCATAGTGATTTAGTGATTTCTTCAGCTCACTAACAGGAATAGGGCAAGAGTCCTCCCCATCTAGGATTTCAGAGCTGACAAACATGATCCTGTAGACTCGGAGATTTCATCCAATATCTCTCCAACCTCAATATCTTCTTCTTTCAGTTGTCTCTCCCCATAATTCTCTCAGGATCACAAAAGAAGTAAAGTTCCCTTTTAATTTTTCTATGTCCTATCTTGAGGTAACTTCTTCGCACCATGGAATAAACAATATCATGTGACATCAAGCCCAGGGCTTTGTATTTTAAGTGGGAGTTAAAAGACTTTAACAAAAATTTCTCTTTTAAAAATATTCAATTAACTTGCTGTAATAGTCTAGTAAGTTTTTATTTCTCTATGAGTTCCTTTTGTAATAATCTTAATTTCTACTCTAAGTTCCTCTAACATACAAAATAAATAAATAGACAAAATACTCTAGTAACAGAAGTACTAAGACTAAGCACAAAATTAGTAGAGAGGATAAATACAAGATATAATAAAAAATCAATAACTTTTTCTATACTAGCAGTACTTCTTGAAATTGGAATGGAACAAAATAATCCATTTACAATAGCAACAAAAACTATTAAATACCAAAGCATTAATTTAATAAGGAAGTTTAAGGTTTTTTTGTGTTTTTTTTAAAGATTTTATTTATTTATTTGACACAGTGGGAGAGAGCACAAGCAGGGGAAGTAGCAGGCAGAAGGGAAAAGCAGGCTTCCCTCAGAGCAGAAAGCCCGACATGGGGCTCAATCCCAGGACCCTGGGGACATGACCTGAGCTGAAGGCAGATGCTTAACTGCTTGAGAGAGAATATGACCAGGGGGAAGGAGAAGAGGGAGAGAAACTTTGAGCAGACTCCCCAATGATCATGGGGCTTGATCTCAGGACCTATGAGATCATGGCCTGAGCCAAAACCAAGAGTCAGAGCCTTAACCAGGTGAGCCACCTAGGTACTGCCTATCAGAAACTTTCTGATTAAAAGAACGAAAATTGAAAATACAGTTTTGGATGAGAAGATTCAATATCACTAAAATGTGAATTTCCTCCATATTAATACATACTTTTAATTCCAATACCAAAGTATTTTTTAAGGATGGAGGAAATGGATGAAATTATCTTAAAGTTAATGTGGAAGAATTAGAGGAAACTGTAAAGAAAGAGTGTAATGAAAGGATTTATCCTAGGTGATATTAATAATTATTATAAATCCTCTGTAGTTCAATGATATCATGATAAGAAGAAAAACCTATGGAACAAAATAGGTAGTCTAATAATAGTATATCATATCCCATGTAAAGATCCACTATTTGAGAAAGATGGCATAAATTAATCAGAAGAAATATGGTTTATTTAGTAAATGTGTGCTCAATTGGCTATCCATCCAGCAGAAAATAAAGTTGAACTGGTACCTCAAACTCAAGAGACACAAAAATAAATTCAGATGGGGGTGGAGGGGCACGTAAGTGGCCCAGTTGTCTAAGCACCTGACTCTTGGTTTTAGCTCAGATTGTAATCTCAGGGTTGTGGGATCAACCCCAGTGTTGGGCTCTGAGCTCAGAATGGAGTCAGCTTAGGATTCTCTCTCCCTCTTCCTCTGCACACCCCCTCTCATTCTAAAATAAATGAATACATCTTTAGAAAAAAAGATTCAGATGGACTGAGAACTTAAATATTTTTTAAAGTACTTAGAGAAAGATAGATACATCAATATAATTTTGGGCAGGAGAACCTACTTAACCAAAATGGAAAATCCAGAATATCTAAGAAATAAGAAATAAAATAGATATTTTAGACCAAGTAGAAATTAAACAGTTTGGTGCAGAAAATAATACCATAAATGAAGTAAAAAAAAAAGGAAAAAAATTGCAATATTGAACAGAAAAGAAAATACTGTGTATAGCATATAAAGAGTAATTTTCAAATGAGTAAGAAAAAGGCAAACTATCAAATAGGGAAATGGTCAAATGATACACTTCAGTAAATAACTGAGAAACAAATTAAAATGTAGTTGACAAATGGTCACTTCATGTGCAACCTCATCAGTAGTTAAGGAAACATGAAGTTATCCCTGAGATAGTTTTGGTCATTATCAGATTGACAAAATTAATATTTAAGAAAGAGATAATTTCTGATGAGGATGAAAGTTGGATAAAATATAAAAAATACAAAGCATTTTGGCCTCTGGTAGAAACAATCTCTCAATTACATAATAAAAATAAAAATACAAACAACCTTTGTACCAGTTGGAGTTCCTGGATATAATAAGAGAAATACCTCCTAGATAATTTGAACAGAATATAAATTTAGGGGTGCCTGTATGGCTCAGTCGTTAAATGTCTGCCTTCAGCTCAGGTCATGATCCCCGGGTCTTGGGATCGAGCCCCACGTCCGGCTCCCTGTTCAGCAGAGAGCCTGCTTCTCCCTCTCCCACTCTCCCTGCTTGTGTTCCCTCTCTCGCTAATTGCTAATATCAGAAATGAAAACAGGGACATTACTACAAATCCTAGGGACATTAAAAAGGATAATAAAAGAATTTTTATGAGGAACTTTTTGCCCACAAATTTGATAACCTAGATGAAATAGAACAATTCTCTGAATACATTATTTGCCACAACTTACATCAGAAGCAGCAGACTATCTGAATAAACCTACATATGTTTTAAAATTGAATCAATAATTAATAGTCTTCTGAAACAGAAATCATCAGGCCCAAATGGGTTTACATTTAAGAAAGAAATGATACCAATTTAAGAAAGAAATTATACCAATTCTCTGTGTCACTCTCTGTCAAATAAATAAATAAAACCTTAAAATAAAATAAAATACATTTATTGGAAGGAGATTAATCACTGACAGAACTTGCAGGAGAGTTGGAGAATGAGGTAAAGAAAATGGACAAGGATCACTGAAATCTGAACAAATGGACCCACAGCCAAGGGCAAGCCTGGGAACAGCCCATTTCTGGCATTCCCATTTCTTTCAGTGGACAGTAGACACAGTTATTGGCATGCAACTCAATTTTCAAGAAAAAAAAGAGTTTAAACTCTCAATTTCAAAAATTGCATTTTCTTTTTCTAATGGAAAAATTAGTTAAAAAATAATATAATTTAGTTAAAAAATAATGTCTCCTTAGGTGCAAGGTTATATTTTGAATTCCTTCAGTTTCAGTCCAGTTTCTTTTTTTCAGTAAAAATTCAGAAAAAATTAAATAGAACACTTTTAGTAAATACTAGTAAGTATATATACCAATATATAGATACATATGAATGACATTCATCGATTTTTAATAATCATTTTTGGGTAGTGGAATATTTTGGATACCCTTTAATATATTTCAATGATCGGTAATTTTTTATGATTAGGAATATCAGCTTGATTAAAACAGTAATGTCTTTATTTTATTAAAAGTGGACTGAGTCATTGACATTTTGAAAAAAGAATTGTATTACTTTAACTATTTTACTGCTGTAAATAGTGGATCATTTTTTTTCTAACACAAGGTGACTGGAGGGAGTCAGTTCCAGATATGGTTCCAAAGTTGAATACAGTCAGGGTCCTAGATTGGATTTTGTATAATTTTCAAGGTGCTGTCACCTTGGTTTCAAGAAGGCTGCTGCAGCTTCAAGCACTTTGGGCCACATGATTATATTCAAAGATGGAAAGTGCAAGACATTGCCTCTCTCTTCTCAGGGATACTGCTCACCAGCTTTCTCTTTATATCTCATTTCTACCCTATTTTTTGCCTGGCTTTCCTGAGATTATGTAGGAGATCTCTTCATGATATAAGAATAAAGTTGGGATCCTACTAACCAGGAAAGGGGAAGAAAGAGGTAATAGATTTTAAAAAAGCAACCTACCCTACCTACTATACCCATTTTGTTAGCTTCTGTGTGTGTGTGTGTGTGTGTGAGAGAGAGAGAGAGTGAGAGAGAGAGAGAGAGAGAGAGAGAGAGAGAGAAAAGATAGTGCAAAAGGAGGGGGGTAAGGGGAGGAAGAGAGAACTTCATAAACAGCTCCAAATTTATATCTGTATTTATTTTTATATCAAATACAATTAGAAATTCAAGATCTCAACTAAAAATCCAGGAAAGACATTTGGCATTTTCATGAGATTATTCCTTATTTTGTCCTTCATTAATCCTTAAGTGCAGAGTGTGTATGGTAACAACAGTTTCTCTTTCCAATACATTTCCTTGGATTTTGCTGCTAACCAGTGAAATTTGTGGTAGAGACTAGGTTTAAAAAGCTTAGACAATTGGTGAATACATAATTTGATGTCTTTAAACTAATGAGAATAAGTTATATTGAAATTAGCATTTAATGTATACTTTATGTTTTCCATAATTTTTTGAAATTCATTGCTAATACATTCAAAACTTGAAGGAATGTAAATTTTTTTCTCAAAAAATGTGATTTTTTTCTTTCAGATTTTAGCTTTATGTTTTGTAATAAATTTGGTATTGAGAAAGGAGCAGTAAAGAACAGATCCCATTGAACAGAAACTGGAAGGTGACAATCAAAGAACTTCATGTAGCAATGACTATAATGTTTTCCTTCTCTGCTTTTGAAGAGAGTCCTGGTTAAATGGATGATTAAAAATACTGGCAAAGCAAATAAATGCTTTAGTGAAAGAGAAAAGTAAGTTATAAAATTCTTATCTTAGGAAACAAAATCAAACAAGTTGAGGAAAGCTACTTTTAATTTCTATGCACATTTCCATGACCCAGAAAGGCTTGTTTTGCCCTTACATTAAGAGAAATTGGTGAGTTTCAGAGGAACATTCTCATCAGTCTAATAAGATTAGGTTTAGACTAAGTAGATAACAATTAGGGGTAATGAAAAAGGTATCTAATTGCAGCTAGATGTTTGTTTTCTTCAAAATTTTCATCTCTTTGTATAATCTTTTAAAGATAAGGCTTAGGAATCCTTGTTAATGTTTTACTATTTTAATAAAGAAGTCTACTTTTGTATTAAATTAAAAGTCTTAAAGTCTCTATTAGTTAACTCAATCTACTCCATAAAACCCAGTATGTGGAACACATGTTCAAAACCAATACTCAGTCATTGGCAACTCAATGAGTTTCAAGCAAACGAAATACCTGAATAGATTCCAGGACCTACAGATCAAAGGAGAGTGTAACAGGACTTTCTTTCCCATCATGGAGAATTGGACCAGGATACTGAAGAGCGCTAAAAGAAAGAAAGAGAAGAAAAAGAAAGAATAATTGAAAACCATGACAGTAAGCACAATACAAACAACTAAAAAAGTAAGCCATATGATAGGACTTGCATTTTAGTCAATGAACATCCAATGAATTTCATTATTTTGCTTTTATCTCCCACCCCTGGTTAGTTGCTTGAGGCTAATATAACATTTGGGCAGAGATTTGGAACAAAGATTTGGAATGCCACTTAATGTACAGTGTGAAAACAACTTCATCTGGCTCAAATATGGTTTGAATTTGAACCAATTATTTAGGTATCTTATTTTTTTTTTGTAATTTGTTTATCCCTAATCAGGTGATCTTGTTATTTTCTGTTATTCTGGAATCCTTCCATTTTAAAATATACAGTCTACAGTGTGGGGTTTTATTTATTTTCAGTTGGGCATTACAGAATTCTCTTGTTTATGTGGCTGGGAGGGTGGAAATTTGGGATGTAAGGTTTAATTAAGACAAGAGTCATTTTAAAAGACTTGGCAACGTTCTTTCCCTGAATGATGCTTCAGTAGAACTGCTTCACAAGCAATGAACATAGCAGACTGATTTGATTGTTGAAAAATGAACAAAATCGGCATCAAATCACTCCAAACTAATTCTGAGTTTTCTCCAAAGCAAATTTGAGTTTGCTTTCCTATAAAATTCTAATATTTACAGATCAGTAAATAATAAATTGAGAGACTATGAGATTTCTTTTTAAAGGAAGCAAAAAAAAAGCAAGCCATATTTAAGGTATTTAAGCACATTTTTCATTTGTGGGGCATTAGAGAAAGAGTAAAAGACATATTTGAGATTCTTTCCTCCAATATGCTTGCCACTCTAAACTCATTTTGAGACATAGAGGTAAGGTTTACAAAGGAATGTAGTAGGCAGAGTCAAGGGAATTTTATTTAGTTTCTCTTTCCTTCATTGTATACCTAAGAGGTCAGAAGGAAAAATGTTACTATCATTGCTTTTGTTATTTTCTCCCCCTCTCTCTTCTCTGTCTCCCTCTTAATCTCAAAAATCCTCTGGAGTAAATGTGTCTTTAAGTGGTAACACAGCATTCAGAATTCAATTTCTAGACCACAGTTTTATGCAGAAGCTATAGGCATACAGACAAAAACCAAATCCCAGTGAGGAATCTCTAGTCAAGGGTTAAAGTAGTCATGTTAGTTTCCTTTAGTTTTCTTTATTCTGCATCTCATATGGACACAAAGAGACCTACCAATGGGAATTAATTACTTAATCACACAAAGTACATGAAAGTGGTCAATCAGTACTTGTCAAGCACAACACTCAACAAATTTTCATTAAAGAAGTGCATTTGCCAGGCAGAATAGAACATGGAACTCCTAGGGGAGAGAAAGACAATCAACAAGGATGAATGCAAATTGACTAATGAAAGCAGCGACAAGTTGGTAATAACCCCAGTTTTAGAAGAATTTTTAAAAAGCTTTAAAATCTGACTTTTAAAATTTTGTTTTCCTTTGTCTGATTTTAACTCAGTTCAAAAAGTCCCTCATGTTTTACTATCCTGTTAGAGACTCCCCACCCTTCCTACACCACTCCTCCCCCCTCTCCCGATTGAAACAGTTCTTAGACTAAAAATGGAAGATGTCTTTTTAAAGGCTAAAGATTTTAAAAGTACCTACATAAAACCTAAGTCCATACATCTCCAAGCAAAATGCTAATACCCTAAATCCACTATCATGGTGTTATGGACTGAATATCTGTCTCTCTCAAAATTTTCAAGTTGAGTCCCTAACCCTCAATGTGATGGTATTTGAAGATGCAGTCTTTGGTAAGTAATGAGAGTTAGATAAAGTCATGAGATTGAAGCTTTCTGATAGGATTAGTGCCCTTGTATGAAGAGTCTTCTTATATAGCCTGGTGAGGCTCCACCATGTGAGGATACAAAGAGAAGGTGGCTCTCCCCAAGCCAGGAGGAGAGCCTTCACCAAGAACTGAATTGGCCAGGACCTTGATCTTGGACTTCCCAGCCTCTAGAACTGTAAGAAAACTAATTCATTAATTTCATTAATTAATTCATTAATTTCATTAATTAATTTATTAAAATACCACCCAATCTATGGTATTTTGCTGTAGAACCCAAGCAGACTTACACACATGGTCCATAGGAAACTGATATTATGCAAAGACATATTTAGATGCAAAGGTCAGCCCGACTTTAGCTCTGTGTGACCTTGAGCAAGTCATTAACCTGTCTTAACTCACTTGTTCACTCAAAAGTTGGGGTAATAATACTCGCCTTATTCAATGTGTGGAAAATACAAACATGGTGAGATAAATGGCTTCACACCGTGTCTGGCAAGTAGCATGCCCATCACTTCTGTAAGAAGTCATAGCCCCTTTCAGTTGAAAGCACAGAATGTGACCTGATGAATCTCCTGCTATTTTTATAAAACCCCTGCAGATTCCACTCCTTATTTCTACCAGTACTTCACTGCACATTAATAAATACTTCACATTTCTTTTTTATGATGCCAAAAAGAAGTATTTCACCAGTCAAATAGCTCTTCCAAAATGTATTATCACTTTGTTGGAATATGATGTTACCCTCCAAAATCTGGTTATTTTCCAAAAGCCTTAAAACAAAATTCTAAACCCATCTGAATAATGTACCAATAATTCAATACAGTAAATATATTTGAACACTTGATAGATGCTGGAAAAAACATTGTCCTGGGAGCTGTAGAGCACACAGGGGTGGTTAAGACAGTGCCTTGTCCACAAGGAGCCCAGAACAGTGAAGGAAACAGACATGGAAATACATGGAAATACAGTGTGATGGGTGCTGTACTAGACACAACTGCAAGACATTGCGAAGGCACCAAGGTTAGTTCTTCTTAGGGTAGAGAGTAAAGCCTTCTTACAGAAGGTAATACAATTCAAGTAGGTGGTTTTCCAGCATGGCTTAAACTTTTTACCTTATTTCAAAGTCAAATGAATGAAGTGAATTTGTGAGGAACCATTATTTGCAAAGCACATTCTTCATAAATCCACTTGCAATTTTTTAAATCTGTTCCAGGATCCAATACAAGATACCATATTACACTGAACAATACTGAACAATCACACTAGCAAATTATAACCACTATTACTACTACTGCTATTGCTGTTACTATTATTACTACTACTACTACTGCTACCATTACTACTAATCTCTCCCATTTGTTTTTTTCTTTTTTTTAGATTTTTATTTATTTATTTCACAGAGGGAGAGAGATCACAAGGAGGCAGAGAGGCAGGCAGAGAGAGAGGGGGAAGCAGGCTCCCCGCTGAGCAGGGAGCCCGATGTGGGCCTCGATTCCAGGACCCTGAGATCATGACCTGAGCCGAAAGCAGACGCTTTAACCCACTGAGCCACCAGGTGCCCATAATCTCTCCCATTTGTATAGCTCTTCACAAAGTACTTAATACATTTTATTCCAGTCCTACCCTTTAGGACATAATTTAGTCCCAAATGAGAAAACTGGGGTACAAACTCAACAATTTGAAAAGTTAGTTCTTTTTTAAATGAAGAATAGAAATAAACCACCAAGAGCACTGGCACATCTTTCCCCAAAGTGAGGAAGCTTAGAAAACAGGAAGCAAGTCTATACCCTCCAGATGCTTTACCCAACTAGCAACCTAGCTCCCACTGTACTGCTTCTTAGCTACTTGAAAAAATTAGTTAACATTCTCATTTGCATCGATTAACATTCTGAGAACTCTAACAAATGCTGTTCATAAGCTGTGTTTATACTACATTGCTTTTCCTTTTTTCACATTTTTAATTATGAAAGTAAAATATGCTCATTATAGGCAACTGAAAACTGTAGACAAATATTAAGGGGAGAACAAATTAATCCACAACCCTAAGACCCAGAGATATCCACAGTTAATATTTAATGATATATTTTCTTCTAGACTGTTTTCCTTTGTGTTTGTCTCCATGTTTGTGCATGTATTCTTATTAGGGAGTATACCGTATAAATAGGCATGTTATGCCCTATTATTATTTCAAGAATTTTTGGGGGAATAGTTTTCGATTTACAGAATAGTCGTAAAAAATAGTACAGAGAGTTCCAGGAAACTGTCCACCCAGCTTCCCCATTTTTTAAAAACTAAGAAATTAACTTAATTATTAACTCAACTACAAATTTCCCTCATTTTTCACCAGTTTTTCTGCCAGCATCCTTTTACTGTTCCAAGGTTCAGTTCAGGGTATCGCACTGCCTTCGGTTGTCATGTCGCATCTCTTTGGTCTTCTTTGGTGTGTGACAGTTTCTCAGGCTTTCCTTGTTTTTCATGGCCTTGATACTTTGAAGACTGCTGTCACATAGTCCATAGAACAATCTCAATCTGGATTTTTAAATATGTTTTCCCATGATCAGTGCCCTTCTCATCACATCATATCAGGAAGAACATGACATAACATAATTTATCTTTGGTGAAGTCAAACTTGATCTCTCGGTTAATGTGGAATCTGTCAGGTCTCTCTTCACGCTGTAAGAGTGAAGAGACCTATTATTTCCCTTTCCATACTCTGTTCTTTGGAAGTGAGTCACTAAGTGCAGCTCACCCTAAAGATATAAGAGATGAAGTCGAAACCTTCTAGAGGAGGAGTGGTTATATATATGCTATTTGAAATTTTTTTCTCAGGATGATTTAGCTGTTCTTCATTTATTTATCCCATCGTTTATTTATAGCAGGATGGACTCATGAATATTTATTTTATGCTTTGAGTTATACTATGTTACTTATTTTGTTGCTCAAATCGATCCCAATTTGGCCAGTAGGAGTTCTTTCAAGTTGGCTTTCGTTCCTTTGAAATTTCCCAATAGTTACTTTTCGTTTCCTTTTGTTTTTGAGCATTTTCTTACTTTCTGGTGCTACAAGACTCTCCAGGCTTATCTTGTACATATCCTACCTCAGCCATAGAGTCAGATATTTTTCTAAGGTGCTCTGATTCCTTTTACTGAAGAATGATGTTAGAAACTAACATCTGGGTTCTAGGTGTTAACACTTAAGTGGAAACACAATATTATTCACCAAGTATGTTATAAAACAAGTGAACATGAAATAAAACAGTCTACTATTTTATTTGACCTGCAGTTGATGCTTCTCTAGTTTTCCTTCACCAAAAGTATACTCTCCATAAATAATATACTGGTTAAGAGTCTGGGTGGGCTCTGAAATCAAAAAAACCTAGGTTTATATACTGGCTTTACTGCCTACTTGCTGTGTGACTGTGGGCAAGTTGCTTAGCTTTTCTGTTTCTCAGTTCTATCATCACAGTTCTAACTTGTAAGTAGCAAAAATACCTACCTCACAGGTTAATTGTGAGGCTTTAAATAAATTGATATTTACCAAGTAAATATGGATGCCTGGCATCTACTCATTACTATATAAATGTTAGTTGTTATCATTGCTATTCTGACAACTTTAACCACAAGTCCAATACTGAAAAGGAACATCCAATAATAGCCAACACATATTGAGTCTATCTTATGAGAAAGGCAATGGATAAAATTCTCTTATCCATTTTTAAATAACATATGTTCTTATTATTAATTATTAACTTAAATTTCCTTCAATTGGTATATTTTAATCCATATTTTATCCTTTAAGTATTTTTATTCAATTTCTCATAAAAACTTTATGTGGCAGAGCATCTCTAAGAAGGCCTCTATGAATTCCTTCCCTTATTGTAAATATGTGCTACTTCTCGCATCAAGAAGTAGAATCTAGCTCCCCTTCCTTTGGATTTAGGACTTTCCTGGTGACTTGTTTAACCAAAATAAAGTAAGATCTTTGAACTTTTGAAATGAAGTCTTATAAGAAGTCTTGACACTTTCATCTGGGTCTCTTGAAACTCTAAATTCTGGGTCACCTATCTCAGAACAAAGCAGCCATGAAGGCAAAGCCAAAGCTGCATGGAGAGACCAACTGTAGGCACTCAGGGTGACAACTCCAGGGGAGTTACCAGCTCACAGTGAACACCCACTGCCAGTTATCCTGGGTACTCAGCTTAGTCGGGTTGCAAATGACTGTTAACAATTGATGCCATTTTGTGCACTGCATCTGGTCAATGCACAAAACTGTTAGCAGTAATAATTAATGATGACTTTAAGGTTTATTAATAAATTGATCAAGTTTCAGGGTGCTCTGCTATGTAGAAATAAGTAATGAAAACAGATGACCTCTTCAATTGTTTATGCTCAACCACTGATGAAAAACTTTTTTCACATAAGTGAAGATAGCAAATGTTGGAAGATTATTAATAGCTTTTTGACTGTTTGATGGAATTTTCCCCATTGCCAGAATTTAGACCATTTACTTTCCCTAACTTTTATGTCACAGCATCAAAGAGCTCTTTTTTTCCATCCGTTGATCAATGTGACCAATGTAATTTTGAAAAGCTTTGTTGATAATCTGCTTGGGTTTCAAACCCAATATAACTTTTTTGTAGCAAGTATTCCAAAATAACAACAAAGTTTTTCCTTACACACAGCCAAATGTTGATCTACTGGGTGTTAATAATTCTTCATTAAGATTGTAATTTTAATATCCACTAAATATCGTTAGTAAAATGTTTTTCACTCCTTGTTTCAATATTTCATTTTCATTATTTTTTAAAGATTTTATTTATTTATTTGACAGAGAGAGAGAGAGAGAGAGAGAGAGAGAGAGAGAGAGAGAGAGAGAGAGAACAAGCAGGGGGAAGCTGTAGAGGGAGAGGGAGAAGCAGGATCCCCGCTGAGCAGGGACTGGGAGGCAGGGCTGATCTCAGGACCCTGGGATCATGACCTGAGCTGAAGGCAGACACTTAACTGACTGAGTCACCCAGGTACCCCTTAATTTTCACTTTGATTCTGTAAACTCTGTGCATGTTAATGTTTTTATGGAATTCTTGGTGTTTTCAGTAAGTGCCTCTAGTGGCTGAATAATGTAGTTTAGCCAGCAAATAACTGTGCTTCACAAATATCCAACAGAGAATCATTCAGAGAAAATGTTTTTGATTTTTACAGCTTATTAATTTTTGACAAAAGTTTTTCTTTGGATGAACAGCACAATCCAGCATGAAACAGCAAAGAGTGGCATCTGATCCCATTTCTTCACATAAAGCTGCAAATCGGGCGCCTGGGTGGCTCAGTGGGTTAATGCCTCTGCTTTCGGCTCAGGTCATGATCTCAGCGTCCTGGGATCGAGGCCCGCATCGGGCTCCCTGCTCGGCGGGGAGCCTGCTTCCCCCTCTCTCTCTCTCTCTGCCTGCCTCTCTGCCTCCTTGTGATCTCTCTCCCTCTGTGAAATAAATAAATAAAATCTTTAAAAAAAAAAAAAGCTGCAAATAGACAGGATAGAGCTGCTTAGATTTTATTAGATTCACCATTTTGATAACATCATTTAATGTGGAATTCTGATCGATAGCAAATGTCTACATCTGAAAGCCTTGCCATGAAGAAAATAATGTATTTCTTAAATCTTAAGGTTTATAATATGAGCTATATGTGAAAGCCTTTACAACTTTCTGTCACTCTTCCCTCACTATCAGGGCAAGTTTATGTACGGTTTCTATCTGGTGTGCATCAAAGCATTCACTTATCAATTTAAACATTTCATCTCCTGTAGGCTCTTTTGGTATTTTACAGAAAAAATAAAGTTCTTCAAAAAGTTTCTCTTTAGAGAGTCTCGCTAGCACCATTACAAAAGTACTGCCCAATCTGTAATGAAACTTCTTTAATCTAAAAGTATTCTGGATTAGTGTGATCTCTGTTATCCAAAATGTTCTCAATGTGTCTACTAATTGCATTAATCAAAAAGTGGTACATTTCCTATTTCTTCTACATCATGTGTTGCGTTAGCAGTTTCAAGGCAGGCTGTTAAAACAGAAACTCTACGACTGATGGAGGCATTCTCTAGTAGGGCATTACAGAGCCTTGTAATTAGTTCTTTGAGCACAAACTAATATTGTATAAAAGATTTCATGGAGGGGAGCCTGGGTGGCTCAGTGGGTTAAAGCCTCTGCCTTTGGCTCAGGTTGTGATCTCAGGGTCCTGGGATCGTTGGGCTCCCTGCTTAGCAGGAGGCCTGCTTCCTCCTCTCTCTCTGCCTAGTCATTATCTCTCTCTGTGTGTGTCAAATAAATAAATATAATCTTAAAAAAAAAAGATTTCATGGAGCAAATTTGTTTCTTGGTCATTTATTCAATAATCATTTATCTAGACCCTACTATGTGACAAGCGTGGATCTTTGTCAATGAACAAAACATGCAAAGATTCCTGCCCTTAAGATGATTACATTCCAACAAGGCAAGACAGACAGTAACCTATATAAATAAAAAAACTTAAATTCCCTAATATATTAAAAGATTAGTTTGCCATGGCTACCATAACAAGGTACCACAGACTAGGTGGCTTACACAACAGAAATTTAGCATCTCACAGTTCCGTATGCCAGAAGTGTCTGGTCAAGATGTAGGCCAGGGTTTTTATCTCTTGAGGTCTGTGAGGAAAAATCTGTTTCTTACCTCTCCCCTAGCTTCTGCCAGAAATCCTTGGCATTCCTTGGTTTGAAGAAGACACATGACCCTGGTCTTTGACTCCATCTTCACATGACCCTCTTACTTTCTGTGTGTCTGTGTCTTAATTTCCCCTATTGATAAGGATACCAGTTATATTTGATTATGGGCCCACCTGACTCAAAATTGACCTCATCTGAACTAATTCTATCTACAATGTCCCATTCTGAGGTAACAGGAGTTAGAACTTCGACATGTGAATTTGGGGGGGGGGAACACGATTCAATCCATAACAGATGATATGTGCCAAGGATGAAAGAAAATGTAGATCAGGGTGAAGGAATAAGAGGGGGGGGAGAGTGAAATATGAAATAAGGTTTCAAAACCAAGAGGGTTTAAGAGAGAATTGAAGTGATAGAGAAATTTTACCAAGTAGGCATCTAAGGAAAGACCCTATCAGGCAAATGGGAGAGCTATAGCAATGGCCCTTGGAACAGAGAGGACCAAGGACTAGCAAGTACCTTAAGGACTAGCAAGAAGTCACTGTGGTTGTAGGGGAGCACGTGACAGAAGAAAGTAATGAAGAATGAGGAGCCACCTCATGGAGAGCTTCACAAGCCATGGTAAATTTTGGCTTCTACTCTGAATGAAATGGAAAGCCAAGGCAGATTTTGAACAGAGTGATATGACTGATTTCTGTTTTATGAGAGTTACTCTAGCTGACATACAGAGAAAAGACTTATGGTGGGTAAGGGTAAAAAAAGAAACACCTGTTAGGAAGCTCTTTCAGTAATTCAGATGCAAGATGGTGGTGTCTACGGCCAAGACCATAGCAGTAGAAGCATGAGAAGTGGTGGAAGTCTGCAATTATTTTTGAAATAGAAAGGACAAATTTTCCTCAAAGAATGGAGTGGCATTCAAGGATGACTCTGAGGTTTGGATTGAACATCTAGAAAGAAGGGGTTGCTATCAACTGAGCAAAGGAAGGCTGTTGGTGAGGCAAGTTTGTGATATACTCTGTTGTAGGGCAGCCTCTGAACAGCTAATCATGACCCCTACTTCTCGGTATTCATGTTCTTGTATGACTGTTCCCTTCAGTGTGGTTTGCATCTAGGGATTTTTTTTAAATCAAATATATTACAGCAAAGGTGGTAGAGTGTCAATTTGTACATTAGGTTAAAGAAAAAAATGTGCCTTCAGTCTTAGATGCTTTGTCTCTCTTGTTCTCTTGCTCTCTGGCTACTCGGCCCTCTTAGGGCAGCCAATTGTCATGATGTGAGGTGTCTTGTGGAACATTCAGTTGGTAGGGAATTGAAGGAAGCCCCTGGTCAAGAGCCAGTGAGGAACTGATGTCTTAGTCCAACAGCCTACAAGG
Organism: Ailurus styani; assembly: GCA_002007465.1. Classification (NCBI taxonomy): domain Eukaryota; kingdom Metazoa; phylum Chordata; class Mammalia; order Carnivora; family Ailuridae; genus Ailurus; species Ailurus styani. Next base: position 105,039 of record LNAC01000833.1, on the reverse strand, counting down.
AACTCAGTCCTTCCAACAATCATAGGGGTGGATTTAGAAGTGAATCTTTCTCCTATCAAGCCTGTAGATGAGACCATAAGCCTGTCCAAAAATTTTACTTCAATCAAGCTCATGATTGATTTCCAGCCATAGGACCCAGCTAAGCCATGACTGGATTTCTGATCCATAGAGATTTTGAGATAATAAATGTTTATTATTTTAAGTTATTAAGTACTGGGATAATTTCTTACATAGCAATAGAAAAGTAAAACACTCTTTTAAAAAGTTCACAACTTTTTAAAAAAAATGTTCAAAATGTTTTGAGGTAAGATACCAGAGAATTTGCTTGTCATCATTGATTCACTGGCTAATATTCCATGCAAAAAAATACTTAGAGTTAGGAAAAAAAGAATTATAGGGACTTTCAAATGCATATTTGAGGAATTTCTCATTATATTGCTTAATAAAGGCTTAGTATTTTTTCATTGTTGGGGTGGCCTTGGGAGTATGATAGCTTTCCAGTTTTAATCAAAAGTTTTTCCATTAAGATGAGAAAACACATGCCTGTAAAAATCATCTAGATAGAAAGTACTTAAAGGGATCATAGGCTATGAAATATTCCAAAAAATGCCTTTTCAGAAAAATAAATTTATATTCTCTGCATCCTTAAGAAAATTTAAGGATGTATTTTCTTAAAATATGAAAAATTAAATATGCATTATGCAAAAGAAGTCATAAAAAGTTAATTTTCATTACTATTTAAGATTCTGAAAATATTCTAAGTATTTTTGATAGTCATATGTAATCATATATATTGACTTCTGTAACTATAATGTTATATAGTCCCTTTAAAAATCAATTGGATTGAATTTTATACAGTTATTATTTGTTCTGAGTAATTAATATTTTTACTTTGAGGAAAAAAGAATTCATTACAAAACTTAAGCAGCAGACTTAGACTCGTTCATATAAAAATAATAAAAAGTTATATAAGAAAAAACACATTTAGAAAAAATTTTTAAATCAATTAGGTTTTATTTATGTATACCTGATAATAATCATAATTATAATCATAATCATCATCCCTACACTTACTGAGCATGACTGTGTGTCAAGCATTGCTTATTTACTCCTTACAAAAACCATCTGGGGTAGATGTCAGCATTACATTTTACAGATGAGGAATCTGAGTCCCAAATTTTATAATTTTTCCCAAAGTCAAACAACTAGTAATTAGTAAAGCCAGAGTTTGAAATGAGGTGGTATGGTTTCAGGACCATGCTCTTAAGAAAACCAACCATAGGGGCACCTGGGTGGCTTAGTCGGTTCAGCTTCTGCCTTCAGCTCAGGTCGTGATCCCAGGGTCCTGGGATCGAGCCCTGCATTGGGCTCCCTGTTCACTGGAGAACCTGCTTCTCCTCATCCCTCTGCTGCTCCCCCTGCTTGTGTGCGCTCTCTCTCTCTCTCTGTTAAATAAATGATAGATAGATAGATAGATAGATAGATAGATAGATAGATAGATAGATAAAGTCTTAAAAAAAAAAACACCAAAAAAACAAACACCACCCGAATTGAAAAATTAGATAAACCAAATGGAAGTGATTCAACAAGAAGGTGAGAAGGAGGTGATATGGTGACTATCTATAGAGTCCTAAGTACCAAGGTCACAATTACTCTATTCAGCAACCTACTGGAGTTAGTTTTTTAATAATATTTAAACATTTATAAAAATTTTAAACATTTTTGTAATTTTTAAGATATTTTTAATGGTTTTAATGTTCTTTATTCTAAAAGCTTTACCATCACTGCTAATTTACAGGATTTATGACATACCCACTGGGAAACTCTGGATAGGGAGTTTTTCTTGAAGCTATGTTTTCATAACAAGAATCATTTTTTTACTTAGATATATTTATCTAAATATATATTTTTATTTTTGTTTGAAACACCTAAGGGATTATGGGGCAGGGGTGGGGAGGTAATAGCTAAACCCCAGTTCCATCCCTTGGTGACATAACCACTAACTAGTGCAAGGATAAAAAAGTGACAAAGAATAGAGGGAAATATATATTTAAGTTCCTATGTTGTCTTTTTGTTTTCTTTTGTTTTTTAGGGTTTTTTTATTCTGGTAAAGAACACATAATATTAAATTTACCATTTTAAGCATTTTTAAGTGTATAGTTCAATAGTGTTAAGTATCGTATCGTTATACAACTGATCTCTGGAACTTTTTCGTCTTGCAAAACTGAATGTGTATTAAAAGTCCCTGTATTTCAAATGCTTCACATTGTATTCATTTCATTTTCTCCTGAGTCTCTATAGAACTTACTTGGACACTTAATCATATATACATGATAAATTCTGTTTCCTAAACCAGATCATAAAATCCTGGGATTGTCCTTTTCATTCCTTGTGTACCCCACCACTTCTTTACCCATGTTAGGCTTATACCATCTTCATACCATGAATGCCCCTTCCCCTACCACTGAAGTTCTGGAAAAGTCCCCCCAACCCATGAACCCACTGCCCCCCCCACACTCCATACCCCCAACCATTCCCATAATGTACACCACTGCCTCAGGGAATCTTTCCAAGCTCTGTCTCCCCAAACTATCAGCTCCTTAACCCTTTGTTTGGATCCTAGTGAGGACATGATCCATGGTGCCCAGGAATTTGTCTTATTCGGGATGCTTATTCTGGATACCATATCCAGAGTGGCTTAACAACAGACATTTATTTTTCACGATTCTGGAGGCTAGAAGATCAGAATCATGGTTAGATGCACGGTCAGGATCTTGGTGAAGGCCCTCTACCTGGTTATGTACTCACATAGTCTTTCCTTGGTCCATGCACAGAGGGAGAGTGGGAGAGAGAGAGAGAGAGAGAGAGAGAGAGAGATATGATAGATCTTGCATCTCTTCATTTTTTTAGGGGCATTAATCCCATCATGAGGATCCCACCTCATGATCTTATCTAAACCTAATCACTCCCCCCTTCAAATATCATCCCTGTTTGAAATTAGAAACTTCAATTTGTGAATTTTGTGGAAACACAAACATTTACTCCATAGCAGAGTTTTAGAATAACCAACATGGAAGAAGGGGGTATAAATCTTTTAGCTTGAAAAATTGTAGGAGATTATATTGATTATATGACAACTATTAGGCCTTGGGGAATAAACAATGTTACCATCCAAGCCTGTCTCAGAGAAAGAAAATAGCAAAATTATTTTAAGCCCCATTCTACAGACTGTCCCATAACTATTCTGTTTCCATCAAAATTTGTACTCCAGAGTGGCTGATTTCTCTCAGAGAGATGCAATAAAACTGGGATGATCAAAACAGTTGCTGGAAAGAACAAGGAATGAAAAGCCAGGAAAAGAGGTAGACGTGTCTGGATTTGGGAAGAAAGACGGATTGCCAAGCAGAGAATGGGCAACATAGAAGGCCCAAACATTTTTTTTTATTCAGTTTTGTTCATCCTAATTCCTGTGAATGTTAATTTTGTCTGGTATTACTGCTAAACTGCCCCTGAGCCCTTACCTTGTTAAACCTCTCCTCAAGAGAACGTCCTTGGAAAAAATAGCATTTAAGTTAGGACTTGAAAATAGAATACTGTACAGACCAAGAACAAGAGCAATTGCATAAAAGAGAAGAGAGAACAGATAAAAGCAGAAGACTAAATTCTAGACTGAAAGGGAGGAGTCCATTTAAAGGTTCTGAGGTAAGAAAGAGCTTGGCTTTAAAGAACATGAAAATGAGTCCAAGGGAATAAACACTGTGCTACGAGGCCAGAAAGGAGAAGCCTGGGAATGGATCATTGCATTTGAGATTGGAAGGAATGGGGAAAGTGGCAGGATTTTAAAAATTACAGCGAAAGATATCCAAATTCATCAATACTTGCAGTCAGCATCTTTCACAGCAAACTTTGACCAGATTTTTTAAAGAAAAGAAGCAGATTAAGAAAGTCTCCAAACACACACACACACACACACACACAAAAATATAAATCAAAAAGAGAAAGTCTTCGCATTAGGTAAACTTGGCTCTCTATTATCTGGTTTACATGGTACCGGCACAATTGAGGAACAAAAGTAATGACGTGGCCAGTCAGTCCCATTTGCCAGCTTGTGGGGACAGTTTGTGGTTTGTAATTGTTCACCATGTTTTCATTCTTGGCCCAAGGGAAAAAAATATAAAGTAGCTCTCAGAAGGCTTATCACTTCAAGAGGGATGTGGCTCTATTAGGCAGGGAGAAAGGAAAAGAACGGGAATGAGTAAGGACTCTAAGGTGGTGTTCAGGACAAAGCGACAAGGAGGTGTCATTCCCAGAATGTCAAGCCTCCCTGCTGCCCCCCACACTGGGATATGAATATTTAAAATAAATGGTGTGAAGGGGTAACTGGGTGATGGACATTGGGGGGGTATGTGTTGTAATGAGCACTGGGTGTTATATAAGATTGATGAATCATAGGCCTTTACCCCTGAAACAAATAATACATTATATGTTAATTAATTGAATTTAAATTAAAAATAAAATAAAATAAATTGTATGTCAGTAATTAGAGTTTCTAATTCAAAACATTTGCATCTCTACTTCTAACATAATTCCTCCACTGGTAGCTATTAAGACCCTATCACATGATTTTGGTATCACTTAGTACAGGTGATATAGGAAAAAATAACCACTATTCAGTCATCATCGAGGAGTTACTGTTAAAATATTTAAACAATATTTTTTAATATAACGAGTAGGTGGAATAGTAGAAGGAACTTGTGTATTGTAATGTGAAAAGTCTTTTCATAAGGGACAGGAAATATTCTAATTCATTGTTTAAGTTAAAAGCTGTTCACATTGTATCTCTGCAAGTAGCAAATTCATGCAGCTTTGAAGTTTTGTATATCTGTTATCCCACTGCCTTCTACAATCATTAATAACTTTGCCTAGAGAACAATGCTCTGATAAAAAGTGATGCATTGACCGTGAGCACCATTCTAATAGTTATAAAAGAACCGTTTGAAGAGGGAAAATCTTGCCACTCTTCAATCTGTAATTTTTTTATATTACTTTTATATTAATCAGTCATTTTATCAAGTCAATTGGCTAGACCCTTAATCGATGAAGGTATAGATATCTGATATGTAATGAAATGAGCCAGTTTTCAAACTTAAAGTCACTTTTTAGCAAAGGCTTTATTTGTGGAATAGTATACCATATTGTGTTTTGAGGATATGGTGTCAGGGTGTACAGAGTATAAATGGCGATTTATTTGTGCAATACTTATCTTCACCTTAAGGTGCATTTAATGGAGAGACGCTACATTAGCTGTTTCCCAGATTTCAATTCAAACATTTCCTGAGCGACTTCAAGGAATAAGTCTTTATGCAAGGTACAGCATAATGCAAAGATGAATGAAATCCTTTTCCTAACATTTCACATTCCAGAGAGGAGCTAAGATGCATGCACAAAGAACAATAATAAAAATAGAGTTCAAGAATTGCTATAAAGAAATATATGAACAGTTGTTATGGGATCATAGAAAGAATAGAGATTAATGGCTGCTAAACCCAGAGGAATTTGATATTGAGCCTAGTTGAGGAAGGAAAGGGCTCAGAATGGCTTTATTGAAGACAATGGATTTAAATTGCAGGGATGTATTTCTAAGTCCTATATCATTATTTTTTAAATATAGTTGCTTTGCATCTGTATCTAATATTTATCTCATGATGATTTTCTGTACTGCCCAAAGAGTGGCCAGCACCCGGAGTCCCAGCTACAGACTTCTGCATCAGAGGGCCCAGAACACCAGCCAGGGGCCTCTGTCTGTACCCTGACTCTAGGAAGAAACAAGAGTTAGCAAGAATGGGCCTGTCACTTGTTATGATGAGCACTGGGTGTTGTATGTAAATGATGAACCAGTGAATTCTACTCCTTAAACCAATATTGCACTGTATGTTAGGTAACTAGAATTTAAACAAAAATTTGAAAAAAAAAAAGAAAAGAAAAAGAATGGACCTGTTATTGATCTAAGGTTCATAAAATACTTGGAAGATTTCTTGTGCCCATCTTAAAAAGCAGGAGTCCCATAATGCTCTGCGGTATAGGAAGGTTTGAAGAAGACTGAAAAAACGCAGACAAAAGCCCAGGTTGACTCTTTGATACATTTGATGTCCTCTAACAACGTCACCAGCTACTGCTTACCTGGTAATTATTAAATAATGCATTTTGCTTACATAAAACATAATCGATGGTAGGGGGTAACCTTCTTCCGTGCTGTATTTGAAAATTCACAAACATAGGTTGGACACCAATCATGGGTCAGGTTACTTACCATTTGAAACCTTAGCCTGGAAGAGCAATTAAGCCCCTCACTGACTTCCTTAAAAATGAAAACAGGCATGATGAAAATCATTACCTACTCCCCAAAGCTACCTGTGTCGCCTCAAGACTAGAGGAGGGTTGGGCGAACATAAGGATGGACTGGGAGGGGGAGTGAAGGATTGAATACACCCAAATCATAAGCTCTAGGCATTTCCATGATCTGCTTCCCTTCAGGAGATGGGATTACGCACAGCCAGCCCACGCTCCAAAAGAAGCAGAGTGCCCAAATCCAGATCTATGAAGGAGATCTGCAGGATTTGCCTTAAAAAACAAACAAACAAACAAACAAACAAACAAACAAAAAACCTTTTACAAAGCTAGCTGGTTCCTTAAGGGACCATTAGGGCTCCAGGGAGCTGTGTCAACTCAGGTGGCTATGGTCACTTTTCAGGGTATTGAAATAGGCAATCATAAAGTGGTAGCAAAAGGACCAGAAAGAGTTAACATAGCCTCCCAGAATACCAAACTCTTCCAAGAAAATATCCTAGATACTCAGAATAGGGGACCCCATGTGCAGGAATATATTCAGAAAACAACATGGGGGAAAATTTAAAAAAGGAAAAAAGAATACCAAAAGATATACTTGAGTCGAATAATGTTTAACTTAATAAATAATGCACATCATAAAATATGTATTTATTTAGTAAACACGTCGTATACCACAACATCAGTCGCACAAAGCACCCTGGTTTTACAGCTGGATAATAAATATAGCAACTTAAAATATCTGGCTGTCAAGATGGATGAAAGAGCGAAAAAGCCAGCACATACTGACCTCAGATTCCACAGCCTTCCCCTGCCTCTGGGGGAGAAGACACAGCGGATGCTGAGTGATTAGGCCGTGGAGGTAGCAGCCGCGCACAGAGGCACTGAATAATGGATATCCTTGGAAGCCCTTGGTGGAAGCTGCGAGCCGCCATGGGAGGAGGGGAAAGTGGCAAGAACCTTAAGGGTCTTGCAGAGACCAGGGGGGAAACCAGGAGAGAAGAGACTGGCAATAAATCTTTCAATGCCCAAGAAAACAGGCCACCAGATAAAGGATTTTATCCATTTGAGCAGAAGAAGATCTGTCCCCTTGCTGTAATAGTTACTCCTGTGAAATGAATATATGAATGCTATTAGATCCCGTCTGAGAACGTTGGACCGGTATCACCCATTTGAAACCGTTAGTTGTTTAACCCTGGCTTGCAGATTAGCACAAATTAATCGACAGAACGTACTTTGCCGGGAATTTGCAGAATGCTTTCCAAACGGTTAAACCGAGACACTTTATTGACCATAAAGGGTTCCTAATGCAAACGAAGGAATGCTGAGGTGGCACTACTGTCTACGATAGGTTGCAGTTTACAGCGATAAACTTCCCGTCTCCTATCAAGCCTTCAGCCTGCTGTTGGCTGCGCAGCCGTTATCTTCACATGCTGACACGTGTAATCTAGCATCCTCACTTTGCCACAGTCAGAGCAATTGCTTGACAATTTGATTACAGTTTCCTGTCAGCTCATGCACGGAATATTTCTGTGAGCTTTCAGCAATCGCAAAATATTTTGATTTTGAAATGATAGTAATCCATGAAGAGAAACGTCCTCAAAATATTGATTTCTGATAACAAATCAAGATCTGCATAAAGGAAATTGCTTTAAGTGTTTATGAATAAGGATGAGTTGGAGCACAGAGGCAAGGAGGGTGCAGGCTGGGATAACGCCACCAAGCAGAGAAACACTTGGGGTGTGGAAGCTTCTGAAGGAAGCAGGAGCCACTGTCCGTGTTCGGTGGCCTGGTGGAGATAATTGAATCACCACTCTGCTGGATCAGTACATAGTCCCTGTTTGTCAATGTCGTTTCAAAAACACTCTTCGTCCTTCGAACAACTAAAGGTTGTTGGGCACGTATATTGGTAGAAATTCCATAAGAGAGAGAGATGAAGAATGAAACTTTGTTATTGAGAAGGCAAAGCACCTCTCAGTTTAATAAATAATTTGCAGATGAACGTGTATTTAAATGAACTAATATCAAGTGTTAAAGGTCATAGCTATCTGTAAGGATTTTTGTCCCTTGTCAGAAAATGGAGAGAGGCTTTTTCAATATATGAGTATGACTGGCTCTTTGTGACCCCTAATAGAGAAATAAAATAGGATTTTTCTTGAATTATCGACCTTTCCCCTGCAATGAGAGTGTGCCAAGAAAGACCTCCACATTCTTTGCTGTTCCCTCAGAAATCACTCACTCAAAATAGTTCCTACCAGCATTTTAGGCACTTTGACACAAGGGTAGTTTTCTACAGAATAAGACAAAACTGAGCTTATTTCCACAAATGAACAAGATAGAAATGGGCATATGATCAGATTGAAAAAATCATGGAATTTTAAATGGAGGAAAATGTTCTGAAATAAAAACCTATTATGGTCGCCCTGGAGCTAAAGGTAATTTATAGGTAGACCAGTAAAACATGTGTTCCTCAATAATGCAATCAATCATTTTACCTGGACTCTAGCCACTCAGCAATGTAAGGCTCTAGCATGAGGCTAGAGTTTTTTAAGCTGCTATTAGTCAAATAGCTTTAATGACTTCTACTTTTAGACAACAGTTAGGGCTATTTAAATCTATAATTTGTCCTACATTTCTTCTTAAACAGGCATGCAACCATACATGCTGACATTGCTTATATTCAAAATAAGAAAAGCAAATGGTGGCAACACATGGACTTGGAAAGCATAAATTACACAGAAAGTTTTTGTCACTGACATTTCTTTTCATTTTTGTGATAAGGCACAATTGGCATAGAGTAAAATTCATCCTTTCAGTGTACCACTCTGTGAGTTTTGACAAACACATGGAGCCATGTAACCACTATCACAATCAGAATGTAAAACAGTTTGATAATCCCCCCAAATTTCCTCCCGCCCTTTGCATTCCACCCCATCTACACCCTCGGCCCCTGGCAATCATGCTTCTATTTTCCATCCTTATACTTTTATGTTTTCCAGAATGTTATATCAATGGAATCACACCATTTATGTTATTTTAAGTCTGGTGTTACTCACCAGAAAAATGTGATTGAGATCTGTTCCTGTTGCTGTGATACCAGTATTACATTCTTTTAATTGCCAAGTATGGATGTGCCTCCATTGGGATTGATTCTAGTTTTTAGTGATTATTAATAAAGCCACTATTAATATTAACATACGTGTTTTCCTGTGAACAGAAAACTTTATTTAGCAACCTATGGTTGCTAGGTCATTTGGTAAGTATATGTTTAACTCTACCAAAAAACTGCCACTGTTTTGAAAAGTGACTGCACCATTTTGAATTCACAAAAGCAATACATGGGAGCTTCCATTGCTCCACATCCTTGCCACCCTTGGTATTTTCAGTTACTTTGTGTGCTTGTTTTAACTATTCTAATAGATATGCTGTGCTATAATATTGTGTTTTTTATTTGCATTTTCTTAATCACTAATGATGTTAAGCTAAACACTAATGATCACTAATGATCTTTTCATGGGCTTATTTGCCCTTCCTTTGATAAAGCGTTTTTTTGTAAATCCTGTCCTCATTTCTTTTTTCACTGGGCTGATGGTTTTCTTATTACTGCCTTTTGAGGGTTCTTATATAAGCTGGATTCAAGTCCTTTATCAGACATGTGATTTCAAATATTTCTTCTGGTCCGTGATTTTTTATTTTCTAAATAATGCCATACATAGGGTAAATGTCTTCATTTCAATGCAATCCAATTTATCAATCTTTTCTTTTCTTTTATGGATTGTTCTTTTTTTAATGTATCTAAGAAATCTCTTCTTAATCCAGGATTACAAAAATTTTCTTCCATGTTTCCTTCTAGTCTATGGATCATTCACAACATAGTTTAAAACAGATCCAATATAAATGAAAAGAAATGATAATTTTTTTTAATTCAGAAGAATACAAACAGCCTTTAGAATTTCTCATATTTGGAAATTTCAAAATCAGTCTGTTCCCTAAAACATAACAAATCACACCAGTACATTCATTCATTCATTCATTCGTCAAGTATTTATCAAGTATTTGTCAAGTATTAATTTTATTACATGAAAGTATAAGGATGGAAAATAGAACCAGTAATATTTTTTCTTATTTTGCTAGATAATATTTCAAACATGGTTGGTCTCTTCCCTTGAGAATTTCACATGCTAATATAAAACAGACAAGTAGAGAGAAAACTGTAGCACAGTGTGATAAGAGCAGGGATTAAGGTGGTCGCCAGCAATAGGAATGAAAAGCAGGATACAACACAAAATGATAAAGTATAGTAAACCCATGTAAGAAAGGACATAAAACTTGTAGCCCTCAGGAGCACGTGGTTTTATGGAGGAGATGAAAATATAAATACATAAGTATTTAATTACCTACATCTTAAGTGCTATGAAAGAAAGTTATAGTAAGTGAAGAGAATATATAAGAAGATATAATTTAGCCTAGGAGCCTAATGGAAGACATCCTTAAGAAACCAACATGTAAATTGGAAGGTTAGCATAATTAGAAATTCATCTCAGAACAAGAGGGAAAATTCAACATTCCAGACTGAGAAAATTGCACATTTAAAGATCCCGAAATAGAAATTATGTGAACATATCTGAGAAACAGAGAAAAGGCTAAGCTAATAGGGAGTTGTGTAGTATTTTCTAATTTAAGTTTAATGAGAATCATCCACGAAGCTTGCTTAAAATTAAGATTACCAGGCCCCACATATAAAGTGTTCATTTAATAATTCTAAAATAACAAGGTGATTAGGATGTGATATATCAACCAACATACTTCGATAAATTCTAGAATCTAAGGAGAGGGAATGTTTGGTAGGTAAGGAGATAGGAAGTAGGAGCCAAGTTATTCAGAGTAAGGATAGTTGAACCAAGCTTTATCCTAAAAACCTTAAAAAGCCTTTGAAGGATATAAAATGGGGATGAGTCACTATCCAGTTTGCATTTTTAAGATTTATTTTAAAGTGACATAACGAAAATGGCAACATGGATCGTACTTAATTGCCGTCCATCTCACAAGAAGACCAATTAGCAACTATCCATAAACAAGACACCATTGTGGAACTTTCAGAAACATGAAGTGAGGCTGAAGCCCTTCCCTGCGCAGCAGAGACTGAGAAGAGCCCAGTTAGAAGGTTAAGGGGAGGGGCTTCACTTTGACCACATCAACCACACCTAAGGCCAGTACTTTGCCACATGAGGAGGGGCCTCCCGGGCCTCCAGTTTCTCCAGTGATAAAAAGAGAACCCAAGAGGACATTCAGCTTCCCCAGAAAGCAAGATGCTTTCCAGGAAGATTACTCAGGTCTCACCTCATAAGGATCACTGAAGATTCATCTGCAAAGCCCAACTGCTGGGGGTTAGATAGAGACAGATAAGGATTGGGGTTTATGGCAACCACCAATCAGATCTCGTCAGACCACGTTCCTGCTTACAGCAGCACCTAAGTAGAAATCCCACCCTGTGGTTCTGCTAATCCAGAGAGCCAAACAGGTTGTCTCATCTGGCCAGGGAGTTCAGTTGGCAGTTCTGCCTGATTTGATTCATAAGTCACAGGGCTGTACCAGCTATGGAGCAGATTCTCCAACCCCACCCTGGCAGGGTAACTAATTCACTACTCCAGACCTGCCCCCAACTGATTAACATAGCATCCAGTACCACTGCTCTGTGAAGCGTGGCCAAAACACCCAACAGCCAGAAAACACATCCTACAACTTGCCCAGACAAGGAACCAAGCCAGCAGTCCTTCCCACCTGTTGAACATCACCTCTGGCCTTGCATAATCAGGGAACTGAAACAGATAACCCTGAGGAACTTTGGCATCCAGCCTATGGTACTGCCCAGAGTTGGAGCCAGACTACAACCCCATTCAGTAGCAGAATCTGGGTGAGACCTTGCCCCATAATTGAATACCCCATGACCTCAGCTACACAGGGATCCCAACCAGCGACCCTGCCCAATTGTGGAAAATAGCCTGCAGCCCCACCCAATCAAGAATCCAGGATGGTGACCTTGCCCAACTGAGGAGTATAGTCACCAGCCCCAGTCTCAACAACGGGTAGATTATTCACACAAAAAGTCAACAGAAAGAAAGAGAGGGGAAGGAAGGAAGGAAGGAAGGAAGGAAGGAAGGAAGGAAGGAAGGAAGGAAGGAAGGAGGAGGAGGGAGGGAGGGAGGGAGAGAGAAAGAGAGAGAGAAAGAAAGAAAGAGAAGGAGGGAGGGAGAGAGAGAGAAGGAAGGAAGGAAATAAGGGAAGAGCAGTCTTGAACAACACTACAGACAAAATGGACATAACATATATAAAACATTCTGTCCCATTCAATACAGCAGCAAAATATATATTCTTTTGAAATGTACATAGAATGTTTCCTAGGATAGATCATATGTTAGGCCACAAAATAATTCTCAACAAATTCAAGAAGGCAGAAATTATGTCAAGTATTTTTTTCTGAAAACAATGGTATGAAACTAAAAATCAGTAACAGGAGGAAAGCTGGAAGACTCATAAAAATGTGCAAATTAAATAACACACTCATGAACAACTAATGTATTAAAGAAGAAATTGTAAGTTAAATAAAAAAGTATTTTGAGACAAATAAATGGAAACACAACATGCCCAAACTTATGGGACAAAAGAAAAAAAAAAGCAATTCTAAGAGGAAGTTTATAGCTATAAATGTATATATTAAGAAAAAAAAAGTTCTCAACAAACTATAATTCTACCTCAAAGAACTAAAAAAAAGAAAAGAAAAAAAAATGAACAAACTAGGCCCAAAGTTAACAAGAGGGAAATAATAAATATTAGAGCAGAAATCAATGAAACTGAGAATAGAAAACAATAATAAAAATTAGCAAAACTAAGAATTGGCTCTTTGTAAAAATAAGCAAAATACACAAACCTTTAGATATACTAAGGGAAAAAAAAAGAGAGAGGACTCAAATAAATTTGTATTGAAAGAAGAGATATTACAACTGATACTGCAGAAATGCAAAGGATTATAAGTGATCACTCCAAACAATTACAGGCCAACAAACTGGTTACATGGACAACATGCAATTTATAAATTCCTAGAAACATACAACCTACCAAAACTGAATCATGAAGAAATAGAAAATCTGAGCAGACCAATAACATGTAAGAAAATTAAATCACTAATGAAAAACCTCCCCCCCCCAAAAAAAATCCCAGAGACAGATGCTTCACAGGTGGATTTTACCAAACATATAAAGAAGAATTAATACCAATCCTTCTCAAAGGCTTCCAAAAACTTAGAGAAAGGAAAATTTCCAAACTAATTTTATGTGACCACATTACTCTGATACCAAAGCCAGACAAGGACACTATAAGAAAGGAAAACTACAGACCAATATCCCTGATGAATACAGGAACAAAAATTCTCAACAAAATACTAGCAAATTGAATTCAACAAGACATTAAAAGAATTATATACCATGATCAAGTGGGATTCATTGTTGGGATACAAGGATGGCTCAACAAATGCAAATCAATAAATGTGATACATCACATTAACAGAAAGGTAAAAATTATATAATCATCTCAACAGATGCAGAAAAAGCATCTTCAGAAAAATAGTAAAATTCAATATCCTTTGATGATAAAAACTCTCAGCAAATTGGGTATAGAAAGAACTTACCTCAGAATAGTAAAGGCCATAGGTGGCAAGGCCACAGCTAACATCATATTCAATGGTGAAATGTTGAAAGCTTTTCCTCTAAGATCAAGAACAAAGTAAGTGTGCCCATTCTCACTACTCCTATTCAACAAGGTACTATAAGTCCTAGTGAGTGGAATTAGACAAAATAAATAGCATCCAAATTTGAAAACAAGAAATAAAATTGTCTCTGTTTACAGATGACATGATCTTATCTATAAAAAACCCTAGAGAATCCACCAAAATACTGATATAACTAAAGGTAAAGATCAGTAAAGTTATAGAACATGATATCAACAGGCAAAAAACAATGTGTCTATTCACCAACAGTGAACTATCTCAAAAATAAAGAAAACAGTCCCATTCACAACAGAGTAAAAAACAATGCTTAGCAATAAATTTAACTGAGGTGGTAAAATATCTAAATACAATAAGACATTGATGAAAGAAGTTGAAGAAAGACATTCCATATTCATGGATTAGAAGAATTAGTATTATTTAAATGTCCATACTACCCAAAGCCACCTACAGATTCAATGCAATCCCTATCAAAATTCTAAAGGTATTTTACACAGAAGTAGAAAAACAATCCTAAAATTGACACAGAACCACAGAAGACACTGAATAGCCGAAGAAATCTTGAAAAAGAAGAATGAGGCTGGAGGCATCACACTTCCTGATTTCAAACTATACTATAAAGTTACATTATATAGTAACCAAAACAGTATAGTACTGGCATGAAAACAGACACATAGAACAATGAAAACAAAATCAGGAGCCCAGAAATAAACACACATATTATATAGTCAACTAATGTTTGACAAGGGAGCCAAAAATCTCCAATGCGGAAAAGATTATCTCTTCAGTAAGTGGTGTTGGGAAAACTGAATATCCTATTGAAAAGAATGAAATGGAATCATATCTTACATCAGACACAAAAATGAACTGAAAACAGATTAAAGACTTAAATTTAAGACTTGAAACTATAAAACTCTTAGAAGAAAACAAACAAAAAGTTCCTTGACCTTGGTTTTGGCAATGGTTTTGGCATTCGTTTTGGCAATTGGGTTTGACAATATGATACCAAGAGCACAGACGACAAAAGCAAAAATAAACAAGTATGGCTACACCAAACTAAAAATCTCTGCACAGCAAAAGAAATGATCAAAAAAATGAAAAGGCAACCTATAGAATGGGAGAAAATATTTGCAAATCACATATATGATAAGGAGTTAATATCTACAATAGATAGGTAACTGTATATAATACAGCTCCATAGCAAAAACAAACAATGCAATTTTAAAAATGGGCAAAGCACCTGAGTAGATATTTTTCCAAAAAAGATATACACATGAACAACAGGTCCACAAAAATGTGTTCAACATCACTAATGCTCAGGGAAATGCAAATAAAACCACAAAGAAAAATCACATCACAATAGTTGGGATGGCTAGTATTAAAAAAAAAAAGACAAGAATTAACACATGCAGACAAGGATGTAGAGTAAAACGAACACTTGGGTACTGTTGGTGGAAATGCAAACTGTTACAGCCACTATGGAAAACACTACAGAGATGCCTCAAAAAATTAAAAATAAAGCTACCATATGATCCAGCAATCCCTCTTCTGGGTATATATCCAAGGGAAATGAAATCATTATCTGGATCACAGCAGAATTATTTACAACAGCAAAGACATGGAAACAACCTAAGTGTCCATCAATGGATGAACAGCAGAATTATTTACAACAGCAAAGACATGGAAACAACCTAAGTGCCTATCAATGGATGAATGGATAAAGAAAATGTGACATATATTTACAATGGAATATTATTCAGATGTAAAAAATAAGGAAATCCTGCCATTTGTGACCACATGGATCAACCTTGAAGGCATATGCTAAGTGAAATAAATAAGATGAAGAAAGACAAACAAGAAATTATCTTACTAATATGTGGAGTCAAGAAAATAAAATGAACTCCTAGAAACAGAAGAGAGCAGTTGCTCTCAACCAGAGTTGCTCTCAACTCTCAACCAGAGTAGGTGGTTGCCCAGGACCAGAAGTGGGAGAAGTGGGGGAAGGTGGTCAAAGGGTACAAACTTAACAATTATAAGATGAATAAGTTCTGGAAACGTAATGTATATCGTGGTGACTATAGTTAATAATATACTATCACATACTTGAAAGCTGCTAAGAGAGCAAATATTAAAAGTTCTCACTTCATACACACACAAAAAAATAGTAACTATTTGAGTGATGGATGGTTAACTAACCTTATTGTGAGCAATCATTTTGCAATATATACATGTGTCAAATCATCACTCTTTACACCTTAAACTTACATAATATAAACCTGGAAAAATGCTCAAACAAAACTTACTTTGGCTGCCAGGCAGAGAAGAGATCAAAGGGGTCTCAAGAGTGGATTGGAAAATCCATTAGGAGCTATTGCATGGACCCAAGTGAATTCTTAGACAGCAGTGGCATGTAAAGATAAAAAGAAATTGACAAAATCCATGAGACAACTAGTCATTAATTCATCCAGATACCATGATCTGCTTGTCTTGTCGCTAACGATACCAGCAGGTGAAGGAAAGGTGATAGCTAACATACCTGAAAATTTCAGTCACTTATTAGTATGTTCCCAAATCTCTGAGCCTTGCCATTTCTGTCACATGTGACAGTGGTTAACCAAACATACTCAAAAGCTTTTTTTCCTGCTATTCTTGTATATTCAAATTCAGAATTTCTTTTTTTAAAAAAAATAGGACAGGCATGCTCAAAAACAAGAGCCTTCTTGAGAAATTTCATTTTAGAGAAAGATCTCTCAAGTTCTCTGATTTGCTTCATAAAGCAATAATACTAAAATTTCCTTGAAGCTGTCTATACTGATACATAGGTACCAACACTTACAATCCAGTCCTGGGATTCTTTCTTACTATCATGTATTTTCTTCTCATGTCCACACCCCCTGCTCAAAACACACATATCTTTGGTGATACTGCATGAGAGTCATCCAAAAAAACACAAGAAGGCCAACTGATGTCATTTTCCTATTGCCGTAATTGCAAAATTATCTATGTGAACATAGCTATGAAGCAAAGCCATCATTGTGAGGCAGTTTGAGCAGTAAATGTACATTTCTTTGCTTCTCTGCAGGCTATTTTACCTGCCTATTCCATGTCCATGACTCTAGTACCTCTAAGTATGCAATGGATAATTACTAGGTTTTGAATGTACTTTATTATTAGATCTCTGCTATTTGGAGTCAAAGGAAGGAGTTGGAGGAGAAAGACATGAGCCCTCTCCTGGCTCCTTTCTTTCCTCTAATACCTCAAACATTATCACACCTGTGATCTTATCATTGTTCTTGCGGAGAGCTGGAATTTCCTCCTTGCCCTGGTAAACTTTCCAAATTATCAATTTATTTCTCAAGGCCAGCCCAAATCTTACAACTTCTCTGAAGCCTTTGCAGATGAAGCCATCCCATGTTCATTCATACATCCATTCAATCGTTCAGTCTGTAGATGTGTAGGGGGCAGATGTTTAGATATTAATTGGAACATCTAAATCCTTTCTTTAACCTCCAGTGCTTGGACACTTTCCTTTTGGTTCATAAAAACCTCATTTACCCTACTCATTTGACTCTTAACTTTCACTTGTCTTGTTGAAGAGATTAACTTTTAAAATGCACACAGAATATTTTCACATTTAAGCCAGTGGCTCCTTGATGACATTTCATAGCCAAAGATATGAAGCAGTACTCATTTCTGTAAAGCTATTGGCTCAACCGAAAGGATCATATTTGATTATGAGATTATCTCTTTCTCGCTTTTTTAGGTTAAAATGTATTTCTGTTTTAAATACACTTGATGGCAGAAATCAAACAACAATTCTGTCATGTTGCCAGATTTTCTTAAACCTATAGGCTGTAAAATGTATGAGACTTTAGAACATTTTTGATAAAGATAGTCACATGATACCTCTCTTCACCCCAAACAGCTCCTGTCAGAGTACTTTACACCCAGAGGAGGCTTGCCAGATATCTTAAGTGGTAATATCATTTTTCTGTGAATTGTTCTCATCAGACATCAAGCCCCTTCTCTTCACTTTCTCTGTCCTATGTTCTAATAACTTAGTAAGTGATCAAAGTGTATGCTAGGTGATCCTATAGTATGAATCAGTTTATTTCCACCCTAGGCACAGACTCAAATTTACTCAAATAAGTACATGTGCTCATAAAAGGGATGAGCAAGAGAAAGAGGGAAAGAAAGAGACCAAGACAGAGAATTAAATGACATATAAGCATTTCACTTGATATTTCACTTGATATTCCATTCAGCGAGCATATGCCCCAGAGTGAATATGAGAAGCAAAACGGGACTCTGTCTTTTCCTCTAGTAAGTTCACGTATCTGCCCCTCTCTTAGTGATCATCCTGCTGCAGGTCTGAATATTCTAGTTTTTAAAGATATTTATTACATATAATATGATTCCTGAATTCAATGCAATTACTTCACCTGGGGCTTAACCCAAAAAAGAAAAAAAAAATCTATCTGTACCAAAGCTAGCGGCAAAAATTGGCTGTACGGACTTTACTGAGAGATGGTATATCAGTTTCCAACCTGGCACCTTCCTAAGGGATTTTCAAGGGCAAGTTTGCCTATACTTAACTTTTGCCTTCCTGCTGACTCTAGACATTATCCCCACTTAAGATGCCACTCTAACTACATGGCACTCCATTCTACCCTAGAAAGACTCTCTCTGACTTTGACATTTAATGTATTTTATGCAAGATGTCCTCTGTTCCTAACTGATGATTCAAAACATCAAAATCACCTGCCATCATTTTAAGACTTTTAGAAGCTCTATTGTAGATAACAAACAAATGTATGAAGCAAATCACCAAAAAAAGAGAAAAGCTTTAATGCAAATGTCACATACACATGTTCCCAGAGGGGTCCGACATGTAAGGAAACAAGTGTAGAATCCTGGACTTAAGACACAGTGAGAGAAAGAAGAGGCCGGGAAGGCAGAATAGCAGGGGATACTCAGCCCCATCCTACTGTTTCAAGGCAGGAATGTGGGACCAGTGTTGCCAAATAGCCTTTTTAAAAAAAAAAAAAAAGAAAAAAAAAGAGAAGTTAAAAATCTGGATTTATATATGAAAGTTTACCAACAGACTTTAAAAAAAGGAGACTTCTCTGGGTCAAGACCACAGGGCCTAACAAACAATATCAATAGGTCTGACGTAACACAATGATCAGCCATTTCCAATCTCTGCACTACCATGTATTTATCAAAAATAGGCAGCTTTTCTAAAGTGAAAATGCAACCATTTGAACCCATCCAGGGCTTAATTAACGTTCTGCAAATTGCATGATGTGTGGTTGGTTTCCTTTCCATGGAATTTTGCTGAATCAGGGGAAAAAATTCAATTTTTAGTTTGCTTGAAAAAAAAAGTGTTTACTACCACCCAACGTATAAAGACATTATAGCATGATGCCAAGTCTGTGCCTGGAGGTCTTTCTTTCTTTTGATTAATGAGAAATGCTTCCAGTCACTGTTTACTGAGAATTTAAGAAATAAATAGTTTCCTACCCCTGTAAGACAAGTTGGATTTATTCTTCATGGGATTACTGTACTAGATTATCATCATACACAAGTATAAACACAATTTGAAGGTTTCTCTATCTTAAAAAAAAATCCTGCAGCCCCCAAATCAAGCCTTCAATATGAATCAAAGTACTCTCATCATAGGATGCATTTCTGACAGGGAAAGTCAGTACTCTGACAATATAGTTGTTGGCAGAGAATTGTCTGACTTTGTGATATACACAGCATCCGAAGTCATAGCTTGGAGGGTGAACCCTTACATCATTACTCCCTACATACCAAACCTCTTTGCTCATTTCTATAATCACTCACAGAGCACAGAAACCATCAGAGGGGAATAAGTCCAGGAAGGCAAATTGTGCTTCTTATGGCTATAAGGGATGCAGTGCTCAGTAGAGTGGAATTACTTTTCCAGAAAAATAAATCAGAGGGTTTCCAAATTTTTTAAAACCTCAAATCATGAGTGATGTTTACATTTCTTGCTGGTTTCTGGTTTTACATCCAACATATGGTGAGCAAAATATATCCAAATCCGTTCCAGAAATGAAAGGCAAAAACTGTCTTACAATTTGATGTGCCCCCAAGTAATCTGGTACCAGAGATTGTAAATCTGCCTTTTATTGTATCAGTCTTTCTGATGAGTATGTTTTAAAACTGCATGCAAAATAGTTCAATTAAAACTATCACTTGTGTAATTATTGTCAAGTAATGTAAACTGCCTATTGTGGAATGAATGAAAACTAATATGGGTTTAAATATAGAAAACTTCTCTTATGGAACTGGAATGAACTCTCATAGGTAAAGGGATACATGACTTAGCATTAATCAAGCTGGGGCAACTCAATGGGTGGCAGAAAATATCTACCTATCACTGTGCTACCAGAATACTGCAGCAGAAATGGCATATTTTGGCTCATATATAAAATACACGGGAATTGGGTGCTATTGACTGATCATGAGTTTCAAGATGATTTTTAACTCCATGTTAGTGTCAAGGTCATGGGAAGAGTGATGTACACATACATGCCCAGTAATTTTATAGGAAACATTCTCTATCCCCAATCTTTAGGAACAGCCATCTCCAACAAAGAAATGCTTAATAGCTGCTCTATATTATACCTATTTTATTTTTAAAGAGATTTTCACCAAATGATTATTTATAGCTGAATGCAAGAGCTATTTGAACAAATGCCTGCATTTTAATTACACAAGTTCAGAGTTCTATGTTGTATTTTTTTTTTTAATCTTCAGAGATATATGATGCTGGTGGGTTTCAAAGGTACAAACTAATCCGCACAGCTGGGGTGCTATGTGCCATCCAAAGATCATGAAATTAATGAGGTCAACTTTAAAGGGGCCAAATTTTCTTGAACTGGTTTGATTTTAGCAAAAGGTACTCATTTTCATGTAGTCTTAAAACGGTTTTATTAGAGCTATTTAATTTTACGACACTGGCCCAAAGAGTTTTCTAAAAGTCAGGGGAAATCTCCCATATTCTATATTTCACTCTCTCTCTCCTATTCTCTTTATACTGAAATTTAGGATCTGACTTATTTATAATTTTCTGACAATCCCTTTTCTATTAGAACACTCAGATTTGAAGGGTATTTAAAGATTTAGGATATATTTTTAATATTCAAATCAGCATGTAAACCAATGTAAACTTTGTGTATGTCTCTATAGGTTCATCGGTTTCCAAAACCTATTCTAGAAGCTCTTACTAAGTGCGTGTAAAATTTTCACCTCTCTCAATATTAAATAACAACAACAAAAACAAACTATTATTCTGACTTAGGTAGATACTGGTTTTAAATTCATTTCCATGAGAAGAGAAGATTGTGTAAGTTCTCTTACTATTGATGTTGAGTTAGTCCCCCACAGAAGTCTAATGAAATGATTACTTAGAATGCCATTTGAAACAATAGAAAGACATATACATTTGTTACAAATAATTTCATTGCCACTATAAATAGTAATAATAGAAAAGTACACCACTATAATCGTGGCCTTTCACTAGCCTGTGCCCCTTCCTGGTCAAAATTCTACTGTTAAAATCAGTACAAAATGTTTTGGCACCTACTGTAATTCTGAGCGCTGGGAAATAAAGTAGCTGACATATTATTGTCCTAAGGTAACTTAAAATCTAGTTGGCCAGCTAACACCCACCCACCCACCCACCCACCCACACACACACACACACCAAAA
>LNAC01000833.1:0-83111 GCA_002007465.1 Ailurus styani | reverse complement strand
ATCGAGGCCCGCATCGGGCTCTCTGCTCAGCAGGGAGCCTGCTTCCTCTTCTCTGCCTGCCTCTCTGCCTACGTGTGATCTCTCTCTCTCTGTCAAATAAATAAAAATAAAATCTTTAAAATTAAGTGTCTGCTTTGGGCTCAGGTTATGACTCCAGGATCCTGGCATCCAGCCTCCCATTGGGCTCCCTGCACAGTGGGGAGCCTGCTTCTCCCTCTGCCTTTCCCCACCCCCACCCCATGCTTGTTCTCCCACATGCACTCTCTCACTCTCTCTGAAAGAAATACATAAAATCTTTTTTAAGAAAATCACATTTGTCCTGAGGCCACCCTAGCCGATATATTTCAGACATTATAACCCACTATTCAGGCAGTGAAACAGACCCCACACTCTCTCTACAGAACCTGTAGGTAGATCTGTACATACAGTGATCTGGGAGGACAGACAACGGCGGGACCGATGTGGAGGGACATTAGGACTAGATATATCTACAGAAAGACACACACAATAGACCTATGCCAATGGATGCAGACAGAAGTGAAGATACAGATATATTCATGTCTATATACCTAAATGGCAAATATCAGGATTCTTTCATTACTTGCAAACTCAGAACACAGGCATTGGAAATATGGACCCCAAATTGAGGAAATTTTAAATCTGTCATCTCCCAGGATACAACAGAAATATTTGGGAGGAGGAAAAAAACAAGAAAATAAACCACTGCCACTAAAAAAACAAGTCAGATACATATGATTAAAAATCATGATTGATGTAATATCTTGTATTGTGTGGGACAAACACTGTCACATGAGGAAGAGAATATTTTTAGCCAAGGTATTAGGGAAAATTTCATAGCTTTATGGCTGGGCTTGATGTTTGGTAGAATGTTATTAAGTGTGGAATAGTACGTGCAGATATACTGTGGCGGTGGGAGAGGTGGGAGAGATGAAAATCCATTCCGGAAACAGGAATTGTGGCGCCAAAGGTACTAGATGCACAAACCCTTTTCAGAGGACAATAAGAAGATAGCTTGGCTGTGTCAGTGTCTTGAACTAGATCACAGTTGAGAAATGTGTAGTCATTAATTAGAAACGTTGAAAGGTTTTTGTATGAGAGAATAGAAGGTGCAAAGCATAATTCTTAAATGTTTAATCTCTCCATGTTATAAAGGATAGATTAGGAGAACAGGGACCAAACTTTCACTTGCATAGATTAAACATAAGGTGATTAGTAAATGAACCAGAGTGGCAGAAATAAAAATAGGAAAAAGAGGACTACGCAAGGTGTTTAGATAGAGAATAGATAGCATGAGGCGAAAGCAAAAAACAAAGATGTCACGACTTAAAGGCTGGATAACAGAGAGAATGCTCTGCCACTTATTAATTTATTCAAAAAGTGTATTCTTTTAACAAATATTTGAGGGTACACTATTTGTCATACACTGGGCAAGTCCATGGGGGCTCAGTGGAGTTCATAATCTTCAGAGGAAGATAGACAGATAGCCAGATGTGAAATAACCAATATATACATATACTAATTATGTATACTTATAAATATTCTAAATGTATGAACACATATACATATAATATGTATTATGTATTTATTTAATACATATTAAATATATGTGTATGATATTATACATATCACCTTACACATATGTATACACCCATACTCTTGAGGTGAAGATTGATGTTAATCAAACAACCAATGCATGAATAGTAACCAAATAACAAACACATAATTATGAACTCTGATAGGGGTTATAAAGGGAAACAGAGGCAGTTATGAGTTCATGCAACAAGAGTACCTGGGGGAGCTGAGGTGGTCCAAGGATGTTTCTCTGTGAGAGTGATGTTAATTAGGCAAATGATGGAAAGAATATTCCTGGGAGAGAGAACAGTGCGGGCCCAGGTTTGGAAGGGGAAAACATGAGTTCATTCCTGGACAAACTGAATTTGACGTGTCTTTGAGACATTCAGCTGGAAATGTTGAGTCGGAAGATAGAAATATGTGTCTGACACTCAGAGGAGCAGTCTAGGCTACAGATCTAAATGTAGAAGTCCCCAACAAACAGATGAGTCATAGGTATGGATGATATCCACTGGAAAGAAAGTTTACAGTGAGAGGCTTAACAGAGCTTAGAGCAACCCTTGGAAATCTGCAGGATTCAGAAGTTGAGTAGGGAGGATGTGCTGGCACCCGAGACTAAGAAGTTGAGTGTTAGAGGTAAAACTGAGGAAGACGTGCTGTGAGAAAATGAAGAAGAGGACTGTCTCTTGAGGGGAGTGGTTAACAGTATGAAAGGTTACTTTGTGGACACACAGGTTGAAGCCTAAAACGTATCTCCTACTGGATCTAGTTATGGGGAGGGTATTGGTGGCCTTGATGAGAGTAGTTTAGGAAGAGGGGAAGGAATAAAATACAAATTATTGTCAGATAAGAATTGAGTGGGAGGTGAGGAACTAGAATGTTAATATAGACAGCTCCATCTGAAACATTTGACAGTTAACAGACTTTAATAAACTTCCTTTTTGAAAGGAAGAATAAGGTTTTGTTGTTCTCATTAGTTTGATGTGTGTGTGTCTGTGTGTGTAGTTTTTAAGGAAACTGATAAATCAGTTTTAACCAAGTAGAGCTTGGGGAGAGGGAAGAAACTTAAAATGAGAAGTTTCATGCACCTACGCAAGGAAAAACTAGAGCTTGGGAGAGGGATTAAGGATGGAGAAATGGATGAGATGGCCATCTTCTTAGAGAGAAGGATACTTTCTGTGGACTTTAGTGGAAAGTGAGCACCGAGAAAAGGTAAAATCTGTTACTAGTCTTGATGAAATTCTAGTTGTAGAAAAAGGAGCTAGGCCAGAAGCTGGAAATCTAGAAATGAAGACAAAGAAAAGCCGTCCATGAAGGAGACAGAATAATGAGGTTAAAACTAAGGGAGGGATGAATTTTAGGAAGTAAGACTTCCAAAGCAACATGTAGAAACTTTCAGAGTGTGCTATTTGCAGTCAACATCACTCAGTAACTATTTATTCAAATCAAATAAAAGATTTTCTTATGTGAATGTTTGAAAATATGGAAGACACACTTTCTTGCTGTCTTATTCACTGTGGGTTTTAAAATAAAAATCAGAATAAAAATAAAAGGTCAAACAATGTTGAAAAGGTAAGAGAGTAAAATGTTATTCCTACTCTCCCCAGCCAGATTAAACAAATTTAACAAAGTTAATTCACTGTAAACAAAGTAAATTTTGTTTAAGTTAAAATTAATTTCAGCCATCTCTTTATGTCCTTACATAGATGAAAGATAGTAAGTAACGACATGTAGAATTAGAACTAGATGCCACAGAAATTTTACTTAAAGAGACCTGTATGGCCAGATTCTTAGGCAACCAGATATAGAAAGATATAAGGCTTTTAGTAATAATTTTGGAGTAATGGAATCACATCACACAAACTGAATACAAATACGTTATTAAAATTTTTATTTTAATTTAAGAGAGGAAAAAATCAAGTGGAAATAAAATGCAAGAATTTACATAAATGTTTCTTCGGCAGAGCAATATTCTTTAAAAAGTTTGCTTATTTAATAAAAAATGTTTAAAAGGTTGTAATCCTATTTTTTTTACTACAAGTTTCAAATACAGACAAATTCATTGAATGTCCATTGTAATAGATGACTAAATTAGTCTTGGACTTTTATCCATTTCCTTTCCTATACTATACTTCCATGATTTTTCTTTATTTTTTTCCATCGTTTATTTGATACCACTTAAATTCCAACCTTTAGCTAGAAGTCTCACTCTAGTTATAATTTTATATCTTAACAGATTCAGAGCTTACTGTTTGTGGGGTTTTTTTGGTTTTTTTTTTTTTTGACATTGTTTCTCCATTTTTCAGGTTCATTTCGATTCATCTTCTGGTTGGCAAGATCTAGCCAGTCGTTTTTCTAAACAATTTTTCCCCATTGTTGTTGCATTCCCTAAGTTCTTCCATGTATGAGGTGACCTGTCTATTGCCTTTATACTTAAAGGACAGCAGGACCAGGTATAAAATCTTGGGCCACCATATCCCTCTCTCAAAACTTTTAGCATACTATATATTGTCTTCTGGCCTTGCGTTCTCTTATAAAAATTTGAGGGCAGTATGATTGTTAATCTATTTTCTTCCATTTTGTTTATATGATTATTTATTTGATATTGAAATTCAGTAATTTTACCAAATTTGCCACTGGTAATTCTGTATCATCTTTTCCCACAACACAAATGGCTTTTTGAGCTGTAAATAAAAGTGTGGGGTTTTATTTTGCAGGGACTTTTTCTTAATATATATTCAAAAGCTTTTTTCATTGTTCCATCTGTTTTATTCAGGAATACTAAATATCCATGACTGATTCATTTATCATCTCATTGATTACTATTTTTGTGTCTTTGTTATTTTCCATTTAATTTTGTGTTTTTCCCCATTCTACCCACTATATATTTGTGCTTTCAATCACTTTTATTATATTTTAAACTGCTTTATTACATGGTATTATTTCCAGAATGTTTTATTTGTTCCTTATATTTCTTTTCTGAGGACCAACAGCTTGCTTTGAATTTTCTTCTATTATATAGACTCTCTTATTTGGACCCTTATATTTCTCTTTTGACTTCTTTGAGAATAGAATAAGCTATTTATTTAAATTCTTCCTGTGCATTTTTAAGTAAGAATTTTTTAAGTTTACTACCATTTGTTTCTGTCTGCTTCCTCCATTTAGTCCCATAGTTTATCTGTTGGTTTCTAAGTTTTACTCAAGTTTGAATGAAGTTAGTTACCTGCTGAAAATAATATATGGGACTGGGGAGAATGAGCTATAAGATAGGGAGGTCCAGAGACTGGACTAAAATTTGTTGTCTCAAACCATCTCACACTGAATCAGTCTTTCCCTTTGTCCTGAGTGCATGACTTGTTTCTGCGTGCAAGTAGTAATTGTGACTCACAGAGAATCCTTTTATGTCAGATATTCCCTGTGCTGCCGCTTCCTCTCCCAGCTTCGCTTCTGGCACTCTCTCAAAGAGCGTGCAGCTGAGTCAAGACTAATAGTGAGTGCCAGTTTGGTTTCTACTTCAGTGCCACCTCCCCTGCCATCCAATGCTATTAAACTTATATTCTACGGGGAGGTTCTGTAGTTTTCTGCAGCCACTATACCCCCTGGATGTTGTCATCTTTAATCAAAGAACCACTGGGTATGCCTTTCTGGATTGTAACATTTACTTCTGGAAAAATCGATATCCATCCATGTTCAAAAAGGCGTGTGTTGGCTCGCAGCATTCTTCCCTCTTTTGGCCCAGATTTGACATCCTTTGGTAGGCATACAATTAGTCTGTAGTTTGAGATCTTAGCCACTTCTTTGTTTCATTTTAGCTAGATCTTTTAAATTTCTAGCCATTGTTTTTGATGGATTTGAGAAAGGAAGTACAAAATTGCTGTAACTCTGCTGTCCGAAGCCTGAAATTGGCGTGCATTAATTTAAAACGGCTGGAACAATGCACTTTGGTACTTAAGCAAAGGGACAGTTTACTATTGTGATTCCCCAAAGTGTTTAATAGGTTCAAAAAACCACAAGTCCAGAAAAGGACTGTAAGGTATATGTAGAAAAGCGAGGAGGAAGATTGGCTTGGATGTACAGAGAAAATAATTTATCCTGATATCATTAAAAGTAAGGGAATTTCAGATGGATTATTTCTACCATGGCACCTGTGAACATTTAAAGTCATATACCTTTTGCCTACTTGATTTTAAGTGCCTGTCCTAACAGTATTTCTTATTATAAGGAGAAAAGGTTTCGGCCTGAAGGATTTTATCCCTTACAACCCATTCTCTCCCCCAACCTGAACCTGCAGTGAAGTCAAAATGACAGATTTGTGACATCATAATAATTTTTTTCTTCCCCAGGAACAAACTGTGAAGCCATTAACACAGGATGGTGACTTCACTGTAGGATCAAACAGAGCAGCTGGTTAGAGAGGAAAGAGGGAGTATTCTTATTCAAACACACATATATCTTCAATAATAACCAGGAAAATTCAGAAAATTACTGTCAAAGTAAATTGCATTTTGTATAAATGCCATCTCCTTTCAAGTTTGCCCCAGCATGATCATCCTTCTTTATTTAGTGGTGTTGCCCTTTTCTCCTTAGAGACCTTTAACAAAATCTCCTTTTATATTTCATGTATCATTAAAATGACTTAAATGAGTAGGAATGGGGCATGCCTGACATTTATTTTTAATTATTTACATAAATAAAGAGATGTTCTTATTTTACATCTACGACAGTTCTGAAAATATTTTTTGCCAAGTGGATTTAATGCTCATGTTAGGATAAAGCACTGAACAGGTAATATCTATTCAGCAGTTAGTTCACCAGGCCAACAGTGTGTGTTTTGATCGAAAAGAAATCCCATGAGTCGATAATGACACTTTAGTAATTATTGTTCAGATCTCTATTCAGATCTATTCTCTGCATCTGAGAGACAAGGTTAATACATCTGACGAATTAAGCGATCATGCAAGGAAATATGAATATGTTAAATGAGCAATACAGACCACATGCCAGGAGCTCAGAGAAGAATGTCATGACTGTGAAAGCTATGGGAACTGAGAGTCTAGGCTCTGGAGTTGGACCGTTTGAGGCTCAAATCTGAGCTCTGTAATTTAACTGTTGTGTGACTTCACTTCTCCAAGCGTGATGTCCTCAGTTGTTAAGGAGGAGGAATTAGACCTATTTCACAGGATGATTGTGAAATGTAAAGGGCTGTCTATGGAAAGCACATAGCAAAGTGAAAGCCTTTGATAAACATAAACAAATAAGAGCTGCCATTTTCAGATAGCACTGGTGAAGGGAGTCAGACTTTAGAATTTTAAGTAAAAACAGAACTTTGAAGACAAATCTAGGAAGAGGAAATCATTTTGACATCTTGAAAAAGAATTATTGATGGGATGCACACAATATATTTGGAGAGTAACTAGAACTTAGGATTCATAGAAAGCAGTAAGGAAAGATCAGTTTAAAGAAGTAAACTGGGGTCAGGTTGTGGAAAACGTTAAATTCAGATTGCATTTAGAATTGATTCTACATAATTCATTCAACAGTTTTATTGAAAATCTACTATTTACTAGTTACCTAAAAACAGGATATAATAATAAGATGGATAAAGTCTCTTTGTGGAACTTAAACTGAGCAAAGGAAAGATACTGCAGAAAGATACTGAATGAGGATGTAATGTGATACAGTTTATATTTTAGAAATATTAATTAGATGGTCATAATTAGAAGAAATGAAAGAATGTAGGAACTACATTTTTCTTAGGGAATGCTATTTCAATGACTCAAAAATGATAGGAAGATATTCAGGGCTAGACTAGAAGCAGTGAGGCTAGAGAGAAAGAATTGACAAAGATTGCCAGGAAAAAATAAAAATCAGAGATTAATTGAATATGAAAATGCTCAAGTTCAGAGATGAGCCTGTTATTATAAACACATTCAAACATTCAAGTGAAAACTCAGCAGATAAATTTCATGGGGGGTTTGTGACTTCCTTCCTTCTTTCCTCTCTCTCTCTCTCTCTCTCTCTCTTTCTTTCTTTCATCCTTTCTTGGAGGCTGTTTTCTTAGCAATGATGGTTGGAGATGTGAATTGATAAAATACTGAAAGTAGATACTAAGAGATAAGAAGAAAAGGTGGAGAAAACTATCACATCCTCAGATCCTCCAGAGAAGGAAGAAAATAAAGCCCAACAGGAAACAGAAAAGAAGTAAGAATACATACTTGAAAACATAGTAATGTTGGGCGCCTGGGTGGCTCAGTGGGTTAAAGCCGCTGCCTTCGGCTCAGGTCATGATCCCAGGGTCCTGGGATCGAGGCCCACATAGGGCTCTCTGCTCGGCAGGGAGCCTGCTTCCTCCTCTCTCCTCTCTCTCTGACTGCCTCTCTGCCTACTTGTAATCTCTCTCTCTGTGTCAAATGAATAAATTAAAAAAAAAATCTTTTAAAAAAAAAAAAAAGAAAACATAGTAATGTCATAGATACCAGGGAAAAGTGATAGAGGAAGTGGTCAACTGTGTTAAATGTACCAAAACATCAAGAAAAATAAGGACAAAGAAAGAACTGCTGAAATTGACAAATGAAGACATTGTCAGAAACCATTTCAGTAAAAGCAATCTCACTGGCGTGGTGAAAGAAATCATTAGGTTGCAGGAAATGGAGGCAATATATAGACCCCAATCATTCAGTAAGTTTGACATTAAAAGATAAAAAGAAGTGTCTCAAGTGTCAAGCAGATGTGTTAGTCACTCCTCTTTCCCATTCCAGATGTTAACCACAATGCCAAACCACAATTTCAGAAGTACCTGCTTTTGATTGCTGGGAAAACGGAGTAAACATGTGTAAATGGCTTGATGCAGATTCACCAACATTGCAGAAGAACACATGTCGGTGATGTCCAGAGATTGCATTATCTTTGTAGTTGCAGCATGTAGCTGATTTTTCAAATACTACACAAAATTCTGAAGCCCTTAGGAGACAGGGACTGTGTTTAAGAGAGAGTCAAAAGGAGAAGCTCTGCCTGCTAGGTGCTGAAGCTCTCCCATCTGTACTGTATTCTAACAGAACGTCTCCTCCATCATCTACAGATTTATGGATGAGTTCCTTTATTAACACACATCTTTTCTTCTTGAAGATGACAGAAACCTACAGCTGTCAATTGCTAATAAGCATAGTTTTCTTGCATTACAATCCATTCTACAATGCGTTTTCCTTGTAAAATCCCAAGGGCAAAAAAAAAAAAAAGATATATTTGCAGCCAACTGCAGTCAAGCTGTCAAATATCTAAACTGATTTGTCTCTCTATCTCGTGTCTGAATTAGCACATACAGTTCTAGGGCATTTATGTCTGCTAAGGTGAAACCAAGAAAACATGCCACTCTATCATCTCTCTCAACACATATTATGACAAAAGTTACATACCAAAACATGCAGGGATGTTTCAGATGTGGTAGGAAATAAATTCTTAAAAAAATTGTAATGCATTATGGTAATGTGATAAATGCCATGTAGAATTGGTCCATCATGGCCATGGGTACACAAAAAGACATTATTAAGGAGAAAGTCTGGGTAGAAAGGCAATATGCTGCATAAAGAACCTGAAGATTATTTAGAGTTAACTTAATAAAAATGTTTAATTTTTTTCTAGGGAACTTACCAATTTGCCACTTCAGCAGGATTTTTTTTATGATTTCCTTCAACAACATCACTATTCCTCAATCTCGATTGCACATTAGAATCACTTGTGGAATTTTAAATACCATCAGTATCTCAGGTTCAGAAATTGATATTTTTTAGACTTTTTGTGGTATTCATTATGTATAGCCAAATTTGATTGCACTGTGCCTACTGATGAACAAATGAGGTAGGGATAGCAGGTAGTATCTACTAACTATATCCATTTACCTATTACAAATAAAGTCAAAAGTTAAAATGACCTTAAAGTTAAAATAAGGCTGCATAGATATATCATG
The DNA here is from genome assembly GCA_002007465.1 of Ailurus styani. Classification (NCBI taxonomy): domain Eukaryota; kingdom Metazoa; phylum Chordata; class Mammalia; order Carnivora; family Ailuridae; genus Ailurus; species Ailurus styani. The sequence continues at coordinate 73,555 of LNAC01000833.1, read as the reverse complement.
GCAGAGTCTGACATGGGATCTCTGTGGTCCTAGAAGGGGTTTATACTGCTTTCTAACATTACAAACATCTTGAATGTCAGGACAACTTGTGAAAATGGTCTTTGAGGTGGATGAATCTATTCCATGTGGGCAGTTCTCAGCAAGAAGTGCCTGGGAGCAGGAACATCAGAATATTCTACTAGAATATTCTAGGCATAAAGGAATCCTGTAGATCTACATGGGTATGGTTAACTTGTAAGTGAGGCCATAGACTGACCAGACAGCAATGTGAATTTATGGTAACATCTCCAAATTTCTAAGAAAAAAATATTAGAAAACTTAAAAAGCCTACTATCTTACTAGACTATTTATAAATCTTTAGATTTGTAATTCTTTTAATTAGTGGTCAGCTTCTGCTTGCTGGTGATGAGTATGGAAATCAACCCTGAAAGCACTACTGTAGGTCAATGAGTTGTAATTAAATTTGAAACATCTCTGCCTCATGATGAAAATGCAATACCCCTGGTTGATTAGATACCTGGAAATGTCTGTTAGATAAAAATTCTGTCTCATAAATCACTAAGAAAAGAATGAGTCATACTTACATGCATAAATATTGCTTAATCTCAACACTTACCTACATGTGCATTATTAATTAATAACATGTGTTGCTCATAAACTACTTTTAATGCTTGTTACCAAGTCTAATAGTTGACCTTGAATAGATCCCTCTTTTAATAAAGTTTCAAATGGCATCATGCTTCTGAATACAAATGAATTTGACAGACAAGGCGATTGTATATGTTATGTGTGTGCATACTCTTAAATTTCTGAAAAACACAAAGATTTATGTTAAGGTTTTATCAAGAAATTCTTTATTCTTATGGAGACTGAATTTGTTTAATATTAAAATGCCATTCTTGGTCAGAGATTTAATCCTTTCATTTCAGAATTTAGTCCCTGATAGAAATAACAAAGAATGTATTATGAAAGAGAACTGGTTGACCTTCTTGTCATTCACTTGAAACCATCCACAGCTTCTTTTAGAAACTTGTTATGGATCTCTGAGCTATGATTTAAAATCTAAAGATCTGAAATATATAATTGTATTTGCCAGTGCAGCTATTTATTATTATTGTTTTGAATCTGTGTAAATCTTCAGGGTAATGAGTTTTATTATTTCACCTAAGCTTGCTACCTGCTGTGTCAAGCAGTGCTCCTATTTATTTAAAATGTTTGAAATGCTCTGAGTGATAGTAGTTAATCATTTGATACATGAAGACAGATAGCCAACTGTAACACCCAAAGTAAAGCAGCTGGGAGAGCTATGTTGAGCAAAACATGCAAGGAAAAGCAGATCTAAACATTGTCACTCTCTAGAACCTTGAAGGAATTAGTTTTTATGAACAGCTGAGTTTTCCAGGTAGCTAAAATTGTCTTAAAAGTTACAGACTTAATACCCACCAGACCTATGAAGACAGATAGGATATGGCTAAAGGAGATGGCAGTTATTTGACTCTAATTATTTGAGTTTGTTTCTCTTGTTTTTATGTTGCTAGTATTTGTTGGCACATAAAGTGTCTACAGTAAAATACACAGCAGACAAGTATAGAGCTTAATACTGGCAAAGGTATATAACCACCACCAAGATTAATATAAATAATATTTCCAGCAGCCCACAAATTTCCCTTTCCAGTCAATTCCAGTTGCAATTCCACCTCAAATCCCCCAAAGACAATCACTGTTCTGATTTCTAGCATTGTAAGATAATCTTTCTTATTCTTAAACTTCATTATATATGAAATCATACACGGTGTACTTTTTATGCCTGGCTTTTTTTTTTCTTCTCCATATAACGGTATTGAGTTTCCTCCATGTTGCTGTGTATCACTTACTTGTTTTTGTGTTTATTGTTGTTTTGGGGTTGCATTCCACTGAATGGCTGTACCACAATTTGTTAATACATTCTCCCGTTGATGAGCATTTGCGTTGTTTCCCATTTGAAGCTATTATGATGAAAGTTGTTATGACCATTCTTATATAAATCTTCTTTGTGGACATATGCACTGATTTCTTTAGGTTAAATTAGGAGTAGAATTTCTGGGCCATATTTTAGCTTTATGATAAACTTTTAAAATTTTATAATAACTTTATAATAAACTTTCAAAATTTTCCAAAGTGGTTACTATTTTTAATCCCATTGGCAATATATGAGAGTTCCTGTACAATTGATTATTGAAAAGTTAAGTACATAGGTTCATTATCACTGTATCTTCTAATTTTTCCAAGAAATGGGAGATACCAATTTTTAGGTGAAAGTTTCTGATTTTTAAATATTGGCAAGTAAGTAATTCAATTGTTTTAAATAAACTAACCAATTATATTCACCATGGCAGATTCTTCCTACAGGCCACCAGTTTGACAAATCTGGTATATTACTTCTCTAACTTCTTACAGAGTAAGGTAAACAGGTCCAATTATTTTCGATGACTTAAATCATGTATAAATATCAATTATTAATCGGTATTATTACAATCTTAGATGACATCAAAATCTACTGAGGTAAAAAGGGAGAGCTGTTTCCATGCAAAATAGCCCCCAAAGTTTCTAGGATTTATTCTTTTACATCACTTCTGTCTTCTGAAATTTTCTATCTCCTTTGTTTTCATCAGCCATTTGCTAAATTCTTGATGATATAGATCTGAGCATTTTTCCCATTTCTAATTTATTGTTTCCTAATTTCCTCTGCAGGAATCCAGATAATCACTTTTCCATAAGGAACTATGTGTAAAACGAGGACAAATAAACTTTGAGTGAATGACTAAAAAAAAAAACAAACAAAAAACCCTTATAAGTAAAGAGTAAGAATTTGGGGCATAGGTTTTTTGACATCTTTGTGTGTGTGTGTGTGTGTGTGTGTGTGTGTGTGTGTGTGTGCGCCTAGAATGGCCTGTTTATTTCCTGGTGCTAAGCCATTATCTTCCAGAGAGAGTTTTCCAGAGAGCTGAATTTTTAGATAGCTAAAGTATTAGTCTTATGTCAATAAGGGATTTCAGCCAAGGACAAAGACCCAAATAAGGGATTAGTAGGCAGAGATATAAGATGTTCTCATAAAGCAAATTTCTTTAGGGAAAAAAGCATCTCCAAAAGCTCTGGCCTTTCTTTATACAACAGAATAATGTTTTATGGTATTTACTGCAAATATTTATAAAGGCTGGTATGAACCATTGGTTCTCAAGTAATCAGTAATTATTACACATATTTTGGCAATGGGGAAAGTATTCCCAATTTCTGGTTTAATTTTGAAGCAATAATAGCTAGCAAAAATCGAGTGTTTATGTGGTTAGTACTATTTAAGCCTTTTATATATACATTGTTGGGTCTGTTTGTCACACCATGCAATGAGAACAGTTATTATTATCAGATTTGAATTCCAAAGGAGAAATCTGTAACCCAGACACATTAGTAAGAGGACCAAATTCATTTGGCTAATAATTCATTTGGTGGGAGCAGAAACTGAACCCAGAAAGTTTTCTTGCAGAGCCCATGATATCAACCACAATACTATACATCTCTGTATCTACATCTTTTTTTTCTAGGTTGAAATTTTAAGCAAATAATTTAATTAATGTCACATTTGTAATTACTTTAATAACTTGAAATAAATCATTGTCACAGTTCCCCACATGCTACTGACTATCAGAAATCACTATTGAATGAGCAACATATTCTGAATAGCTACTTTTAACAAGCCTCTGTATTAAAGGAGAAATTGTTAAGTTGAAGTGCTTGCCTACAGGATAGATGCCTTTGAGGTATTATAAAGAAGGCTGTAAATGGTCCATTCCATTTACTTCCACAGCCATATTTTCAATATATTCACAAGTAGGCACTGACTATGTAAGTTAGTTTGACATACCACTTAGAAAAGCACGTGATTTGTATCCAAGGTACTTAAAAAGAACAATTAGCATTCTTTTAGAAAGAAAAGAATCACACAATTGTACATAGACACAGTACAAGCTGCAGAGTGTTTCCTTGTGCTAAATAATTAATTATGTATCTCTAAAAATGTTCCACTTTATTGATTTATGGGGCAGGCTTTTCCATGTTTGCTACTTAGTTCACAAAGCCCTGCCATTCTGACAGCTATAATTAGGAATGAGTAGGATTTCTAAATTTGAAATATTATTTGCTTGGAAATTAACATAACTTTTAATATAAATGTGTGAGTGGGTTTGAATAGGTTCTTCAAAAAAAAAAAAACTTCTACAAGAATATAAAACATGAGATCCTTGAATGGTGACATTCACCACAATCTCACCGATCCTCACCCTTCTCCCACTTCTACCAGCATTGGAAAGGTCAGCCTGAGGGATGCTCCTCCCGGTTGGGAAAGACAGACTCTGTTCATGGGCCATCTGTCCTCATCTCAGGTCTACCAGACCTTGAGAGCATTGTGCTCTTAGCAGCTGGGCTCCCATTACTCATTCAGCTCTTCAGTGGGTCACTGCAAAGTGCCAGGCATTGTACTGGCTTCTTCAAGTGCAAATATGAATAAAGAAAACACTTACTTTTTCCTAATGAGTTAGCAACCTCTACTCCCATCCTGAACCATTGTTTCTCCCAGTTTGCTAAAAATACTAAGAATTTTCTCTCTCTTTTTTACTTAAAAAAAATTAAACTACAAATAATAGTGCAAGTGGAAGACGTTGGGTTTAGATATAAATTTAAAGCACTCTTGTTTAAAATTTGCCCTGATATTTTGAAGTAGTTGTCATTTTTATTTGGTTTTCTATATAAGCTTTCAAATTATTTTTGCACAGTAAAAGATGGAAGAGGACTAAAAGACTCTGGTAAATCAACTACTTAACAAAGAAGTAAGTTTTACAAACAGATACAATATTGAATGCTGGAGAACAGCAGGTTAGAGTCCCATCAACCTACAAAAACCAAAATGCACTTTCTGAAGACCTTCGTTTATACCAAGATGGACATATGGAGGAACACAGACAGAACTCTTGGCAGGTTCAGCTCATTCATTATCCAAAGCAATTGCCATTATTAGGAAGAGACTTTGAGGTTGTTCACGATATGACATTATGTTTTGACTAAGCATTCAGTGTTAGGGATAATTAAGCAAATTTAAGCATATCAAAAGCTTTCAGAGTCACCAGGAGTTCCTTTAGTGTTTTAAAGATACCCCACTGAGAAAAGACAAGGCCCTCTTTTCCTGTCTCAGATTCCATCAAATCCCTTTAGCAAAAATCCTGAGAAAATTGTATGTGAGAGATATTATAAGAATATGTTGGTACCATTTCACTCGGAGATTAATAAGTTCTCTGTGGGGTGGCTCAAGATTTTAAATGCATTGCATTTTAATGTAGATAATGGATGGCAGTCATTGTTCTTCTCCTTAAGGACAAAACAAAAAGAAAATGGGGTAAGAATGAACACATCATGGTTTTATAACATATAAAAGGAATAACTTCCTTAGAGAAGCAACTGATAATTATTGGAATATATTACAGGAATCTGTTTCTCTTGAGGTGGCAAATTAGTGACCTGGGGATTGAATCTGACCATCAGACACATTCCTCTGCCTGCACTGTATTCTAAAATATTGAGAGATGCCATGCAAAAATTCAGATTTCATGCCTCTATCAGATGATTGAGCAACTCTGTGCTCCTATAACTGCCTGAATGCGACCAGGTGGGCCTAAACATGGGCTGTCTTTTACACACTAGACATGCTCTCTCCAGTTTACCTTGGTCCCCTCAGCTTCCCATTGGCCATTTCTCTGTCTACTTCATATACATTTATTTTGCCTGCATGACCCTCATAGGCAGTTGTTTTCAACCCCTCTTTCATTCATGCATCCTAGCTTGTCACCATGTGCTATATTTATGCTTCTAAAGTTTCAAAATATACTCATTCCCTTTCCTCTTCCATCTTGACTAAAGTCAGAGAATGAAGTAGCAATGCACTCAGTCTGCAAAATTTAGAATGGATGGCAACCCAAAGCACACAGCCTCATATCGTCCAAAATCTCTGGGAACCCATAAGGGTTAAAATATTCAGCTTAGGAGCATTTAGTAAGTGTCTTCTGAGACCTCATAGGGGTAAGAAAATGTTTTCTCTATTTCCACCCTCATGTTAAGTGCTCTCACTCTTCAGATGTGGTTAGAAAATGTCTTGTTTGAAAAGGGCAAAACATGAAATACTTACGATAAATAATCCTTTCCAGGAATAATCATTGATCTGCACTAGGTAAGCTCTAGACCATTCTAGTATTCAAGTTCAGTTGACCAAACTACTCTCAGGAATAGAAAAGTGAATCACTAAACTACACACCTGAAACTAGTATATTACTGTATGTTAACTCTACTGGAATTGAAAAGAAAAGAAAAAAAAAGTATCTGGTACCAACTCAGCTTCTGAAGTGTTTAAGGCATCTTCTAGAACTGTGTTTTTCAAGCTTTATTTTGCATATGAATTATCTGGAGATTCTTATTCAGTAGATTCAGGATGGGGCCTAGGATTTGCATTTCTAACACACTGTCAGATGATGCTGATACTTCTGGTCCCTGAACACAGGTTGAGTATCCTTGGTCTAGAAATATCTCATCTAAGATTCCTTTTTTCCTTGATTCTTTCAGTACCTCCTAAGGGGCTTGGATACTGTCACTGAAGCTGATGAGTTGCTGTGTCATCCCCTTCATCTGTTTGGGCAGCTATAACAAAATACCATATACAACAGAAACTTATTTCTCATAGTTCTGGAGGCTGCAAGTCCAAGATCAGGGTGCCAGCTTGGGCAGGTTCCAGGTTGCAGACTGCCACCTTCTTGCCGTGTCCTCACATGGTGGGAGGGGCTAGGGCACTCTGGTGTCTCTTTTACATTAATAAAAATCCCATTTATGAGGACTCCATTCTTGTGACCTAAGCATATCCCAAAGGCCCACCCCCTTATATCATCACTTCTGGCATTAGGCTTTTAACATAGGAATTTAGAAGGGATGGGAACATTTAGACCAAAGCACCAGTTAAAGTGCCAGAAAGAAAGAAAGTGCAAAAGTGGGTGATGGGATAAGCATAAGCCTGAGAAACCATTCATGCAATAGTTGCAAATTGTTGAGATTAAACTTTCAAACATCATAATAGTTGACCAGGAAGTATGGTTACCAATATCTGATAAAAAATATTTTAGTTTCAAACATTTATCTTTTGATTAAAGATCATTTGGTTTAATTTTTGGTAATCGTTATAAATAAAAAATCAAGTGATGCTAATGATTTCACAAGTCTATTCTGTGTTATTCTGATTGTGAATTAATTTTAATGATCATTGTAAGTGATTGCTAGTAAATCTCATTAAAGCAATTGCTAATTTTAGATCATCCTAATGCTATAAAAGTTCAAGTTAATTTGAAGTTTATCAATATTTATATGTTAATAAAAATGTTAATTTTTATACAATTGACATAGCACTTAAATGGATTCTTGGTACTCCTCCAAGTTATATAGGTTAAAACAACTGATCAGTTCTAGATTTTTTTGTGTGATAAATTTCATCTGGCTAATGCAATGGAGAGATTTCAAAGTCATTTCTTTGGTCCAGATTTCAGAATCAATCCTTTAGTATTCTTATGTCTTCCTTCCCTGCGAGGTAACCAATTTAAGTGAAATAAAGCGATTTTTAATGGAATAGACTGTTCAAATGACCCTATTTCCTGAAAAGGGCATTTTCATGAATATTTATTTAATCTCTTTTACTTTTCTCAGGTTTTATTTTAAATTATGTTCACCAGTATAACCTCGGGAGTTGAAAAATCTAGTTTTTCATGAAGGCATTGAATAATAAACATATACCTGTTGCATAAGTTTCTAAGAAATTTCTATAACTTGCTTTTAAAATATTCATGTAATGCCATCCAGCCACAAATAACAGACATACCTCCTCTTTCCTTTAGATTTTTTTTAAAAATTGGGTAAAAAAAACCAAACAAACACATAGAACTGATATAACTGAAAGATAAAACCAAAAAATTATATTATTTAGAAAGCTATTAAAAATACAAAATGTCGATATATTTTTGATGAAATGGTGAGATGTGCATATATACTGAATGCAAAATTTTATCTCTCTGAAATACATAAACAACACAAACAGCTTACATAAAAAGTTTGAAAACTGTTCATCCCACAGAGGAAGTTTGTGAAATTTTTATACTAGCTTAGGCAAGAATAACTCATTATAAGTCTTCCTTACATCTGCTTTAATCAAAATCATTAAAGTCTTTATTTAAATTCTGGATCGGAAGTGTTTTGAGTAACCAAAAATAATTGGTAAGTAAATTTGGTCCACAGAGATTCTTTTCCCAAAAGATCACCATTATTTAAGTTAGTGAGAGAGAAAAACATATATATAGTTTCCAAAAGACATTCTATTATGATTCCTGCAAGTCCTAAAAAGAAAATAGAAAACACATAGCACTAGACGTGTGGATACGTATTTTTTTAAATTACCACTAGGTACACATGGATTTGGCCAAAGCCACCTTATCTTGCCCCTAAAACCGCCTGGGATCCTTCCTATACATCCTGGGTTTAAAATCATTACCAGCTCACCTTTCACAGAATCAATGTCAAAAATGGTATTTAATAAGAGAACTTGGCCTGACAATTTTGAATAACTTTCAGCTGCGTTTAACCATCACTTTGCACACCTGTAACCTTGGAAGCCCTTTGAGCTTTAAACAAACTTACAAAAATTAACACATTAGCCTGTACATATTTTGGAGGCTGCTAAGTTAGGTAGCTTCTCCTCTTCTCAGTTTCTGTACTTTCTGTGTATAGGACAATAACATGATGAATGAACAGTGTGTAGCATCATGTCTGATATCTAGAAATTGATCCATAAAGTAAACATTTCCTTTCTTCCTCTCTCATTGTTCTCCCCAACAACCTATTTGAGGAATCCCTGAGGTACATGGTTGCTTGAAGTTGGTTTGAGGTAGGAAAGATGTTAGGGTTCTGAGCCTACGGTCAAGAAAGAATTCTTGACACATCTTTAGGTACAAAAAGGTGGTTTTATTAAAGCACAGGGACAGGATCTGTGAGAGGAAAGAGCTGCACTGGGGTCCTGAGGAGTGGCTGGTTATGTACTTTCAAGTTGGGAGGTTGTTAGTGATAGCTTTAAGTCTCTAAGGAAATTTGGAAGCAAGATTTCCAGGACCTTGAGGGGGCTAGCTATTGTTAGGAAAAGGTCATTTATTACTGTCTAATAAAACCTTAGACATGAGACACTTCAGATGCATATGGGTGGGTCATATGCTTGGGGGATGATTGCCAACATATATCTTGGAGGGTAGAGATAAAGGAAGTTTCCAAAGGCGCTTTTATATGTAAAAGTAGACTCTCAGGTCCTGGGGTTTGGGCTAAGATCGCCTTTTGCCCTTAGCAAAGTATGAACATCCCTAGAGGAATATCACTCTGCCTGTTTCAAGGACTTGGCAGTGGGCTGTAGGTAGTATGGAAATTTGATTTTTCTTGTTGCCTTTGTTTCCCATATCAGTTTGTCCTTATATGAAATAGTTCACCTCTTAATTTTAGATTTTAGAGCCAGAAAACCCAAATGTGAATCTTAGAGCTGACACTATCTATAGTGTGAAACACCAATGTGCTCTGTTTCCTTATTAGCAAAATAAGAAAAAGAATAATCCTGACTCCACAGAGCTGTTGTAAAAAATCAAATGAAGTAATGTATGTGAAAGTGCTTTGTGAGCCAGTTCAGTTAACAATTATCATGAAAGCAAGCAAAAAGCTAATTCAAATTCAAAGGTGGATAACAACTTAAGTAAGCTCCACTAGAACATCAAAAAAAAAAAAAACACTGTCAAAAAAAATAAATAAAACAGAATAAAATAAAATAAAATAACTAGCCCCTAAGCAAATTTCCATCTTCATACATTTCTTTCTCCGGAAAAACAAATGCGGAGTGGAAAGGCAGCTCCAGCACTATATAAAAAGCCTCACAGTGCCAGATCCATTTCAATGCAAAACTGAGAATCAAATTGCTGTTTCTCTTCACCTTGATATTCCTTTCTCAGTGCTGAGGATAAAGGCCACAGGCATTAAGTCTGGTTCACCTTGGAATTTCCCATCGACCTTCAAAAGGAACCAAAGCACAGCAAGGTCTGAGCTTATTTTGTTCATACGTATGAGATCGCAAAGGAACTGACTTAACAGCTCTTCATGTGAAAACATCCTGAGGCTTTTAGTTGACTGTAAATTCAATATAATCTTACTCTGTGAAACATCTGAAAATAATACTAGTAAAAGAATAACAGCAATAATGACAACAGTTAATAGTTGTTGAGTACTTACAGTATACCAGGGTATTGTTCAAAGAGCTTTCCATGTACTAACTCATTTAATTCTCCTTTTTATACTATGAGGTAGGTATTATCACCAGCCCCATTTTTCCAGATTAGCAATTGACAATAATAGCTACCACTGACTGCAAGTTTACTCTGCAAGCTAACCTAGATGATTTATACACCTAATTTAATCAAATTCTTAATGTAGTTATGTGGCTAATTTATAAGAAATGAGTGAAGAATTCTTATTCTTCTTACCATATACTAAAACTCAAATGCCACAAGTGTTTTTCAACAGAGGTGGACAAGGACTGTTCAGAGTGCTTCAGGATATCACTAACTCTGGTCCTAACTGCTAAATGTCAGTAATGACCCTTCCCTAGACATCGTGACAACCTAAACATTTCTATCCATGTGTTAATCCTTTGTAGGGGACTATACTGGCCCTTTTTGAGAATTAAATTGTAAGAAGAATGACAAAATAATTCATTGGTTTTAGCCAGGAATGGATTTTGGATATTTGTTCATTCATTCTTTTATTCATTCATCCAGTAAATGTTTATCAGACATATTGTGTTTGGAAGGCAACAGACTCAGTATCACCATGTCAGAAAGAAGAAACACAATCCATGTCTTGTCTGCAGTATAAAAGGGAAGTAAAATAGGAATAGGAACAACTATTTAAAGGAAAGAAAGTGATGTGAAGCATAAGCCATGTGCAAATGAAAATGTTCTTAGAGCTTAAAGAACAGTCATTGCTAGTTGGGAAGAGACATAGAAGACTCCATGGTAAAGACGTGCCTGGGACCTAGGCTTTGAAGGAAGGTGGGCTCAAGTAGAGTCTGAAATAAAAACAATACTGAGCAAAAAAGCAAAATGAGTCAAGATACAGATGTGGTGAAGTATAGGGTATTTTCAGAAACTGGGATAATACCATCATGACCATCATGACTGAAGTAGCCTGGTGTGAGGGGGGAGGGGGAGGATAATAGGAGAAAAGGAAGAGAAGCTCGGAAGGTAAATTAAGGACTATCATGAGGGTCAGGCTAGAATGGTGAAGGAGAGTCACTGAATAGAGAACCAAAAGTGTCTTTTGGAAGTATTTATCTGGCTGCTGAATTAAATGTATTGAAGAGGGCACAGCTTGGAGATAGACATATAAATAGAGTCCGGGTCCGCAAAAAAAAAACCAAACCAAGACAAGCAAACAAGAAACTAGCAATAGAGAGAAAAAGAGGTGAATTCAGGAAATGTTACAAAGACAAGCTCAACTCTTTGGTCATTAATTTGCTTTGAGTAGGTCAGCTTCATTTAGGTTTGAGGTTTGAGCTTAAGTGAATTCATGGAGCTAATTATTCAATCCCAAATTATGGAATTCTTATGCTTACCTAGAAGAAGTACTGTGTTAGGCACTGGAGATACAGAGGTAAATGATTCCCAGACTTTGGTGAATGGACGGAGATTATACCAGGTCCAGAAGGAGGAAAAAAAAAAAAAGTCAGGTAGAGAAGGAGATTTTAATGGCAAAGACAGATGCAGTTATGGAAACACTGAGTTTGAAGACCTGGCTACAAATCCAGGAAAACTGTGTCTGATAAGTAGATAAAACTTGTCATAACCCAGCTTTACCATCCCTTTTATGAAGTACTTTCCTGACTCATTCAACAAACATTTTTAGAGTGCCATCTATGTGCGTATCACTGCGTGAGGCTCTGAGGATACAAATATCTAAGTGGTATTGACGCTACTTGATTCCTGTCTGTCTGATCTGCCCAACCTTCTTTATCCCCCCAGTTACCCTAATTCAGGCCTTCGTGGCCTCTCAATTCAATTAGCCTAACCAGCCCCCTTACCTGCAGTTTTAACCCTCTACAAATCTATTCTCTGTACTGGAGCCTAAGTGGTTTTTTAAAACATAAATCTGATCATGACCCTCCCTTGAAAACACCTTCCAAAACATGTATTCCAGCTTGAAAAGTAAAGTCCAGATTGTTCAACATGTCCCACAACTCCTGACTCTTGCTTACCTCTCCAGAATTTTCTCTCAATATGATTCTCCCCTTATGCCAGACTTTAGTCATACACTCAGATTTTCAACTATGCTGTTCTCTCTCTCACTGCCAAGTCTCCTAGGATGCAGTTCCTTCTGTACGCACTACTGTAGTTCCCTCTTCATCTGCCTGACCACATTTTATCTTTCAGTCATCAATTTTGACACCTCTCCCTGTACCCCAAGGTATAGATCAGATGTTCCTTTAAAGCACTTCCATTACTGTATATTTCTCCAATCGTAGCACTTATCATACATTTTCATTTCCTGTTAATTCTTAAGTGCCTGTCACCTACTGGTTAATATATCATGAACTCTTTGAAGTCAAGGATTACATTTTATAATCTCTGTATGCCTTGTATATTCCAAGCTGACTTTAACATGGTAGGAATTCAATAAATTTTTGCTAAGTGAAAAAGTGAATAAAGGCCAGTGCTTTACATATACTATCACACCTAATTTTCTCAGCAACCTTGTTATATTAATAGATGAGGTGTGTGATACTTTTGCAGCTTATCAGCAAAGCCAATTTTCTAAAATTCTAGATAGATGCAATAAATCCATGATAGTATATAGAATATATTTTCCCAAGATATTCACTCCAATCAATTGCCACCTTCCTAAGAACTACTTGGGGTGTTAGTTAAACATACAGACTCCTGGTCCTACCCAAAACTCTTTAATCAAAATCTCTTGACTAACAAAGTTTGAGAAGTGCCAGAATAAAAGAATAAAAGAATTCACATTCACGCTGACCTGAAAGATTCATTTCCTGTAATGCAACAAAAATCCAAACTGTTGTCCTTGACAAAATTATAATCACATCTGTTCTCAGGAATCTCTATTTTAGGATCTAGGCATATTTCAATTACCAGTTAAAGAGCAGAAATTTAAAAAAAAAACCTGCATTCCTTGAGCACTTCTTATATAAACATTGTTCTGTCTTTATTCTCTAAAGCAATCACGTTTTTGACATTATTTAGTAATGCATTGCCCCCTTGCAGGAGCATAATTGATCCTTTGATAGGACACAAAGCTTGTGCTGGGAAGAGGATGTATTTACTGTCTAAGTATATCCATATTTAGAAAGATGCAGCTGATGAGGCAAGTGCTGCTCAGATTAATAGTCACTAAAAAATGAGAAAACTTAGCTTATTCATAGTTCTCTTAAGAACGACTTTTGGATTTTTATTTTAAGTCCATCATTAAAAATGTGCTTAGTACTACCAAATGATCAAATTCTCATGTTTTTATTAGTATATATGTTTATAACATAATGTGATTATGGAACTGGGTGAGAAATCTATTTGTCAATAACAGAAGCTTCACTATGTGAGAATACACCATTTTGTTCTCTATTTGAACAGCTCATGAGGGAAACATATGATGGTTGGAAATTCATGGATCATAAGATCTTGCTGGACTATATTATGAACTCTGGTCCTGGTGATGCCATTTTGTCATTCCAGTTGTCTCATCTTCTGTATTAGTGAAGGTTCTTTTGACTATAAGCAATAGAAAGCAATTCTGGCTTACCTGAATAAAACAGATTTTACTGAAAAGACATTAAGGTATCTTACAGATTTCAAGGAAGAGTTCAAAAATAAATAAATAAATAACAGACCCCTGAAGGTAAAGGACAGGAACAAGTCATAGAATTTCAGTAGCAACTCATGTTGTCATCAATGTATCTCAAAAATCAACTCAACAATCCCAAGTTCAAAATTTTAAACTCTAGAGAAGCAGAGTAGTTTAGTGACCCATTCCTCTTTTGACACAATTGTTCCAAAGTGAAAGATTTCTGGTTAACAAGAATACTACATACAAAATTAAGAAAGTAATGAAAGAATGGGAACAGATGTTTGCAGTGTTCAAAACTGATAACGTATCTGTAATCAGAATACACAAAAAACTCCTAAAAATTAGCTAAGAAAAAAAATAGAAAAAAGGATATAAATAATGCAAAACAGAAAATCCAACTACTCATGAAGTATGGAAGGGATGCTAAAACCTTCTAGTAATCAGACGTGCAAATTACAGCCAGAATAAGAAATCAATCTAAACGTATTAGTTCAGCACAAATTAGAAAGGTGGTAATGCCAAGTGTTGGCTGTAATGTGGGGCTGTAGGAACCTTCAGCACTATTGTTGGGAGTGTGAACTAGATCAGCTATTCTGGAGAACAATCTGGCTCTACACAGTCAAAATAGTATGCGTACAATTTACCATCTCCAATTCTATTTTGGATATGTATCCCCAAGAAGCTCATGCAGAAGTCCCAAAGAGGACATGTGCAAGGATATTCCCTTGAGTGTTATTTGTGGAGGCAAACTTGAGTGTCCATTATTGGAAGAGTGATAGGTAAAATGTTCTGAATGCACACCATGGAATTTAAAGCACAGTTAAAAGCAACAACTTTGATGGCATCATAGCAACATGGATAGATTTAAAGACATCCCTCAGAGTGAAAAGCAGAGGCTGAATAAAGTATGTCATACAATGCTATTTATGCCAATTAAAATTGCATACTATCAAAACAAAAATACGCGTTTTGCAAGAGTACACGCAAACAAAAAGAAACAGGATGTGTACATTTGAAAATTTGCCTTTGGTGGAGAAAGGGAGGAAGATGGGAATTGGAACTGGAGATACAACGGAATCATCAAATAAATGGAACAAGGGAGGGGTGTGGATGGACCAAAGGTGATAAATGAACCATAGGATATGTAGTTAACCATACTACTCATCACTTGCCTATATATTTACATATGTTTCATTAGTGAAAACCTGATTAAAGAAATAAAAATTCTTTTAAACATATTATCTTTATTATCTAAAGAAGAATCTAGGCTGAGGGGTAAGGAAGCTAGATATGAACAGAAATTAAAAGTAGCTTCTCTCAGCTTTTGAAAAATTGTGTGATCCACAATTCCTTTTACTATTCCAATATACTTTACAATGATTTTTCCTTATTACCACAATTTCCTAAAACTCCACAGAACCTAACTTAATTGTACAAACTGTATATACATTTTCCCTTCAGCCTGATCTTCCCTTACATTTATTTGTTTTGACTTTTATGTCCACATCATGACACATTCATCTTTCAGTGTCATTTTGGGACCCCTCCATGAATCAGTCAACAGCTTTCTTTACCTTATAGCATTCACACACCAGCTTCACCAAGTCTTAGACCTCATTGTCTCATGGTTTTCTGCTTTATAGGTCTCTAAAAACTTCTTTACAATATATTCCGCCACCTCCTCCCATTCATCAACACTGTTACTTTTCACTGCCACTGGTACTTCAATAGCCCAAACATAAATTATTAAGAAACTTGACTCCAATTGACATTTTGATACCATAATCACCGAATTCTTCAATATCTAAAATCTCACCACTTCTCTTAGCAGATGGCCTCATTTCAGACTTTATTAAGCAAATTGAGCCCCCTAACCATCCTGCCCCTCAGTTTCCCATATGTGGATCATTATCCCTATGTACTCATCCTTTTATCACCTTCATAGGGACAGAAATCTTTCCTCTTATTGAATTCCTCCACCTTTCAATTCCTGAGAAACTTTGCCCCCATTTTATCTCATCTCTTCTAGAAGCTTCAGTTTCTCTATCTTCACTGGGTTCTGTTTTTCTTCAAGCATTCTTATATCTTGTCCCATCTTGAAAACAATCTTTGCATTGAAATCATCCTTCTATCCTAAACCTCTCTCTCCCTGATCATATGGAAGAACTGGTTATATTTATTAAATGAAGCATTTAAACACATAGCATCTTGCATTGTCTTTATATATACATATATTGTTTCACTGTACCTACCCACCCCCCCGCCTTCCCCGTCAAACACACACATACATGGGGACACATGCAATTGATTCTTAGACAGAATGTAAACTCTTTGTTACAATAGTAGAAACATTGCTTACTCTGTAGATATATCCTTTCAATAGCAAAGACCTAAAAATATGAATTATTTACAACTCTTGCCTGGATAATTTCCACTGTTTCCCAACTGAATTCTTTGTTTCTGTTTCTCCCCACTCCAACTTTCTCTCTTTTTATAACACAAATATCTGTATTTCTCTATTGCCTGGAAAATAAATTTCATCTTCAGCATAACATGCAACGCTTTAGAAAAGCATATAATCTGTGCTTTGTGTACCCCCAACTCTTCTCTCTAGTTTCATCTTCTATCAGAACACTTTTCTTCTACATGTTCCGTATCCTACCAGTATCAAACTAAGCATTTACTAAAAAAACAATCTGCTACCTATTTGTTTTATTTCCATGCTTTCTACATTCTGGTTTATCTACCTGCAATAGCTAGTCTCATTTCTACCTAGTAAACTTGTATTCAGCCTTTAAGATGCCTCTCTAATATTATCTCCCTTGTGATTTTCACAGGCATTAGGTGAATAGTCACATTCTTTCTGTTCCCATGGTCTTCTGTTAGCACCCTGTAGTTCTGCTACCATAACACACATCATACTTTATAGTAATGACCTAAAGAATATCTGAGTTAACTACCAGATTACAAGCAGAGACAGTCCATCTTATAGATCATGTAAGTGACTATCTATTATAAAACAGATAATCTGTAAAGATTCTTTGAATGACTAGGAGAAGGAATAAATGAATTAGTTGTATTCATCTTTACAAGTCTTCCACTTCATCCACTACCTACAGAATAGTTCCAGAGTAAGAGTTAGTGCTCAATAAAATGTTGTTGAGTGGATAAATAGAGGGATAAATGAATGAATTTTTTCCATTTTTCTTTGCCTAGGCTTTTTCAAACCATTTCCCTTCCCATCTGAAATTTTTCAGAGAGTTTGTTTTTCACTGTTACTATATCAGGGGCACAGCAATGGATTAATCATAATCCTTGGTTCATGAACATTACCATTATTGAGTATTAATGCCCTTTCATATTTGAATTATTTGCTTATTTATTGAATGGGTTTCAATAAATCCACCAAACCATTTAAGAATACAATATTGCCAGTGCCTTATATCTATCTCTGTATTACTTATTATTCCACACCTCCCCTTCCTCACTGGACCAGAGTAACCTCTATACTGAATTTTGTTTTTATTGTTCCCTTGCTTTTTGTTCTCTTTTCTCATATATAGATATACACTGGCTTTGGAACTGTATAAAAAGTATATCATACTGTATATATTCTTCCAGGAATTTCTTTGTTTCCTGAGCACTACACTATGGGGAATCAGCCAATTTCTGTTTTTTTTCCTATAGTTATCATTTTTTTTCTTCTGGAATGATTACAATCCATTGTATTATAATTATATTATTAGTTACAGGAGAACAATGGTTCCTTTCTGAGAAGTCTGAGCCCTCCCAGATATGTGATTTCTTAACACTTATACAGTGATAAAATTAGTATATTTTTAGATTGAGACTTAAAGGTTACATCTAAACTCTAAGCATATTGCTCATTGATTTATTTTTTTAAAATAAGACATAAAATTTTAAGCATATGAGTCTGCAGCTAACTATCCAAATACATCTGGGATTACTCGATGGCTCACTAAAAAGAATGCAATCTCTTCATGTCTAATTTTTACATTCAAGAAGCATATTTTTAGCCTGCCTACTCTGTACTTGGCACTGATTATAATATCAAGTAGTCCTTTTGTTTGGTCATTTTCCTAACTTATCTTTTACCAACCACCCACATAAAGGATGAACCCTACTTATTAGTAACCGAGTGTGCGGCAGTTGGTATGTAATTCTCACCAGCCAATAGAAAATGATTGTGGCATGAGACAAAAGCAGGGAAAGCAACAGCAAATCCATGAGATTGACTGCGAAGAACAGAAGGCAGCAGAATATAACAATGAAGGACACAGGTTTCAGTACCCAGCTCTGGCATTTTTTGTCTGAGTACTCTTGAGCAAATAACTTAACCTCTCTGTACTTCAGTTTGTTCATCTGTATAAAGAGACTGATGACACGGTTTTCACAAAGATGAAATGATTTAATATTTATGAAGCACTTAGAGAAATGTCTGTTATATAATACAAGCCAATATAAGTATGTGATAGGTAAATAAATGATTTTACTGATATTTCATACTTGCTTGCTTCTAACTTTATCTGCATTTGGATTCCTTCTAAAAGAATAATAGTAGTAGTCTCGTGGCATTTTATGAGTATCCTTTTTTGTTGAAAATCATGATTCTTATCCAACATAGCAACTCTGATATAAGACCCTGTCCTTGATAATTATGGGTTGGAATTTAATTTTGCATATATGCAAATTTCAGGTGAGGCCACTGTGTTGACCTAACTCATTCATGCAGTTATCCAATGAATATTTATTGAGCTTTTAGTTTATGCAGAGAACTATGCAAGTGCTTCAGTGAATATAAAGATAAATCAGATATGGGATTTGACTTTGAGTTGCTTACAATCTTGTAGCACAGATGACACGTAGATGTCATATAAGAAGGGAAGATAAATTGTTATGCGACTCAGGAAAGGGAGATCTTTACCCAGATAGAAGTACCAAGAATTCCTAAAGAGAACCCAATTCAGGAAAACCCTAAAGGGTGAGCAGAACGTGCATAAGCAAAGTGTTTCCAGTGTGAGAGAACATAGCATTGTGCAGTTGGGCAGTAAGTCAGCCAAGTTTGGCTATATACATAGAAAAAATGAATTAGGCTAAAAAGGTAAACTAAGATTAGATTTTAATAGCTAACCATTATTAAGCATATATTATGCCCAGGCACTGTGCTGATTCTTCAGAATATATTCTTGTATTTAATTATCACAATATCCCTGTGAGTAGGTACTAATATCATCCCATTTTATAGATGAAGATGCTGAAAGTCAAAGATGTCAAGATCTCTAATATCTCACACTAGCAAGTTGGAGATTTGGGTTTTGAGTTAGGTCACTCAGAGACTGGTCTCAGCTGAAACCAATAAGCATACCCCCTGATATTTATTTCAAATTAATTTTTTTTCATTTTTCATATATGTTATAGTTAAAGCCCCCAAAAGGAAGATTTGAGTTCTAAATAAGTATTAAAATCCTTGCGGTGCAAAGAGATGCTATTTGGAAAAAGGTGCCAAGCCCATATGAAAGAATGTGAAGGGCGCCTGGGTGGCTCAGTGGATTAAAGCCTCTGCCTTCGGCTCAGGTCATGATCTCAGGGTCCTGGGATCGAGGCCCGCATCGGGCTTTCTGATCAGCGGGGGAGCCTGCTTTCCCCCTCTCTCTCTCTGCCTGCCTCTCTGCCTACTTGTGATCTCTCTCCCTCTGTCAAATAAATAAAATCTTAAAAAAAAAAAAGAAAGAAAGAATGTGAATCTGGGATGCTTTTATAGCCTTTAACTCCTTGCACCCCCAATGGAGTTTGCCCTGCAGGACATTCTTATAAATGGAGGCCTCTTGGTATCAACACCTGTGGAAGGCAGAGGGAAAAAGCAGGACTGGGTAGAAGAAATCGCTCTATAATGAAGTCTCACCAAAGTCTTCAGCCCATCCCATGGAGTGCTTTGCTGCCAAGATGGCTTTTAGAGTTACCCCTAGTTGAGTTTAGGGGACCATGAGACTTTGTACCCACTTGTTCACCAGTCATTGGATGGAATCCTGTCCTAGAAGGCAGTATGACTTTGGACACACAAAACTCTTTGGTTCAGGTTTTCTCAAAGGTGGCTGACAACTGGGGACTGTCTGCTGGTAGCACTCCGTAGAAATAAATCCTTTCTTCCTAAAGAACAATCTTGTTGAAGAAGGGATAAAGAAGGGTCATCACAGTTTCCACCACAGGTAACAGATTAACCCCCAAATCTCAAAGACTTAATCCAAGAGAAGATAATTTCTCCCTCATACAAAGTCTAATTGGCATTGGGAGTTGCGGGTTGCTCTGGTTAGGACATCATTCAGGAACTGAGGGTCATTCTGTCTGTGGGTTCTCTCACCTTTAATACTTCAGCACACTTTCCATTCATCCAGAGGAAGGGGAAAGAAAGAGTAATGAATCACAAAGGAGATTTCCATAAGCCAAGACTGGAAGTAACATAGGTCACTCTTGCATATGTTCCTAGGGGTAGAATTCAGTCACATGACCATACTTACCTGAAAGGGAAACTAGGAAATGGAGTTAATCTGTGTATTCAGAAAGAAAGAGAAACACTTTTTGACACAACTAGCTAGTCTTTGCCAAAAGGACTTTCTCAATAATACCAATTTTTCTGTCTTTTTGTTGTTCTAAAAAGCAATGTGCTTTCCAGATCATTCAGCATGGAAGTCAGCATAATAGAATTCCTTAGTAGTGAACGGCATCTTTGAGATCAGGCAGACCTAACAGCTGACCTAGACTTAGAGAGAACTTAGAAAATGTGCAAGTGTATGATAGCAGGGTCAATGTGATTGTTCAGAAGTGCAACTTTGTTGTACTTGTATATCTCAAATCTGTTTTTCTTCCCCAATTCTCTCTCTCTCAAAAAAATATATGTATACATATATATACCATAAAACATTTGGTCTATTTACAGTAATATTCTCTTGCAAAGATAATTATATTTTTCTTCTTTTGGGTAGACTTTAGAGTTTGAAGCCAAGAGTCAAGAGGAAACTACCAGTAGTGCTTCCTGTTGGAAACACTGCAATATACACTACTGAAAATTCTTCAGTGAGTAAAAGGCAAATGGCAAGAGCACAGTAAATACCACAATTCTACATTCATAAAATTCCTAGTTTTTAATAAATATTTATCCTAAACCTAGCAGGAAAAGAAATACATGATTTGCTTTTTGGACTTATCTCTAGCTCAAATGGGCTGGCATACTAAATAATATCCCATGATGACATACTTACTTCCTTGAGTTATACAATGCAGCCACTTCTTTCCTTCATTTATATTGCTGTATTTCTAAAATACCATCCTGACACTTTTTATCCTCCATTTGTATCACTCCAGCACTTTCCTCTTCCAACTGTAGCAAGAAATGTGTATTAACAAGTTATAAGACATCCAGGGATTGTTTGTTTTTTTTTTTTTTTAAGATTTTATTTATTTATTTGACAGAGAGAGAGAGAGATCACAAGCAGGCAGAGAGAAAGGAGGAAGCAGGCTCCCTGCTTAGCAGGGAACCTGATGTGGGGCTGGATCCCAGGACCCTGAGATCATGACCTGAGCGGAAGGCAGAGGCTTTAACCCACTGAGCCACCCAGGCGCCCCCAGGGATTGTTTTATATGTGGGATCCAGCCCTGCGCTAAAAGCAACTTGAACAACTCAAACTTGTTATTGCTCCTCTTTCTGCCTGAAAAAGCTTTAGGGTCAGACTCCTTAGGTCCATCTGTTGCTACCTTCTAAACCCTGTGTGTAGGGGCAAATCATTTTACCTTTTCATCTATAGAAAGGGAGTAACAATAATGTGATATTAATAAGAAATCTCTATTCAGCCTTTGCCCCTATTTCTGGCATAGTTCACAAAACCACTGGAATTTCTAAAGTGTTGAGAGTTACAAGGGTGTTTTTTGGTATGTTAATGAAGTGACTTTGGGAAAGCACCTATGGATGGGGGCTGGTTTCCACCCTGAGATGAAAGGGTTGGAACTTTCAGTCACCCCCCTGAACTCCTGAGATGGCAGAGGGCCTAAAGGTTGAATCAGTTGCCAATGGCCAATGGTTTAATCAGTCATGCCTATGTGATGAAGCCTCCTAAAAAATCAGAGTTCAGAGAACTTCCAGGTTGGAGATGTGGGGAGATGCACCTGGCAGAGTGCATTTACACTACACAGCCTTTTTCATACCTTGCTCTCTGCATCTCTTCCATCTGGTTGTTCCTGAGTTATATCCTTTTATAATGAACCAATGATCTACCAAGTAAAATGTTTTTCTGCAATCTATGATCTGTTCTAACACTTTAATCAAGCCTAAAGAGGGAGTCTTTGGAACTTTCAATCAGAAGCCTAGGTGACAGCCTGTGGGGGTGGGGTGGGGGACAGCCTTGTAGGACTGAACTGTTAACCTATGGAATCTGATGCTATCTCTGGGTAGACAGCTTCAGAAGTTGAATTATAGGACCCCCGGCAGTGTCCAAGAACTGCTAGCTGGTATGGGGGGGAGGGAAACCCTCCTGTACATTGGAACCAGCGTCCAGAACATTTTAGTCTACCATATACAGAGCTGTTGGGGATCACTGGAAATTAACACTCACGTGCTTGCTACTGCTCCTAGTGGTTTATTTGTTTAGTTCTTACATACCTAAACTGCATGAAGTGAAAGCAGTTATCCCCCTGTCTCCTGTTTTATAGATAAGAAGAGTGATGCATAGAAAATTTAAGTAACTCTCCAAAGGTCCTACTGCTAATATGGGCAGGGCCAGAATCTGAGTCTAGCCAGTCTGACTCCAGAAGTTACACTTTGAACTAACACACAATATACTGAAAATTGAAGCTAATTGATTCAGAGTCACTTAAAACATCCCTGCTGGGCAAAAAAACACTCTGTGTTACAGAATGGGAACCTAAGTGACATCTATGACTTACTGGCTCCAGACTTGTGCTTTTGCTTGCTTCTCTCAGTTGATACAGCAGTGGAAAATCTAAGAGTCCAAAATCCTTTGAATTCTCCAATGATAATGATGATAGTAATCCATACAACTAGCAGTTTACCAGAAGACTCAGTTTATTTCCTGGTAATTATTCTGTGTGGATCCAACAGGTAGTTTTAAGATTGCTTTCTTTAAAATAGAAATAACTTAGTGGAAACTATATAAATACTACCATTATAGGTGTAACAAGTGAAATCAATCACAGTTCATGAAATGAAAAAAAATTTTCCCAAGAACTAAAGTTTTGAATGAGAGAATTGTTTTTTTTTCTAAGTACAATTTCTGTTTCAGTGTATTCTTTCTTTGTAACCTCTAAGAAGTGAAAGATAAAGTCCAATCCTTCATTTAAAATTGTCGCTTTTTAAAACATAAGAAATTGGAGGTGTCTTCTATTTTTGTTCCTAAGCAAATCTTTATTAAAAATAACTTTTCATATTTACATAGCTCACTTCTCTAAGAAACTCAACCAGAAATACTCATTGTAACAAATTACCCATGAAATAAAACTTGAAAATGTAATATGACAAACTATTTAAATTCAGAATTTCATTGGTAAAATACCTCAAAGACTCTAAAGGACTCCTGATTTGATGCTGGTTCTGAGAAAAATTGGAATGGAGTATTATGCAATAGTGACATAGACGAAAGAAGCTATGGCTCTACTTGTTTTGAATACCAAAGTGCTCCTCGGAACTCACTGCTCTGACCTCTAGGATTGGGTCCAGGAATTTTTAAGGGAGGATACCTAATCCTCTTGAATGATGTACAGTGGCTCACCACAAACCTTAACTGCTGCTATAGATGTCGGCCACAAAGAAATTGTTTTCCTGCCTTCAAATATCCCATAGAATTTTCATTCTTCATATGAAAATTATTAATGCAGTCTACATTCTATCATTGTTTGTGAGCCTGTATCTTCCCTACTAGATTAGACATTCCTGAAGAGAAGTGATCACGCCTTCTTTAGTTTTGCATCTACACAACACTTTGTAGATACTCAACATTTACTGAATGAATGAATGAATGAGTGAGTGAATAAGTGAATAGATAAGTGAATAAGTGGATGGTCTGTGCATTCCTGTAGACTAACAGTCCCTAAAATTCTACTCCAGTCAAGTTATGCATTTCTAATATATATGGAGATAGCATATTCAGGAGTTGGGAACTGTGAGCCTGTTCCTGATAACCTATCAATAGCTACCATTTATTGAGTTGTCATAATATGTCAGGCAATGTTTGGATAATCAGCACAATTTTTAATCCTCACAAACATCTTTCAAAATTAGGGTGTTATCCCCATTTTCCTAATGGAAAATAGATGCAAAGAGGTTATGTACCTTGCTCAATACAACTAGTAAACAACAAACCCTAGCCTAATTCAAAGTCTGTGGTCTTAAAAAGGCATTTGAAAGGAAGTTTTTTTCTCAGAGTGCGTTATTAGTATTATCCTAATTTATAATGTAATAGACATAATGTGTGAAGGTTAATGCAGTGTCAATAAACTACTTGTAGATCATAGGAAGATAAGTGTTGTATCTTCAAACCATTCTTTTCTTGGCAATTTTTTGTTCTTCCTTTCTTTAAAATCTTTATTTCTCAAAAAAAAAAATTTATTTCTCAGAACTCATGGTATCTCTCACCCCTCCTCCTTTCCAGAAATATATGCAGAAGTTTTACTAGCCAAACAGGAAATAAAGTTCTAACTTATCAAACTGTGTTGTATAAACTCAGTTGATAAGCTGTGGTGTAGAAGAAGATATGCAGGCCTGAGCCTGAAGTGGGATTTCCTGTTCCTCCCCCTTCAAGCCAACCAAGAAAGCCTACCATCCTTAGGCTCAGGTGGTGAAACAAGTCTTATGGAATCGATTTCCTACCTTTAGGTACAGTGATCCCTTCCACAAGTAAATTTTAGTCCAGTGATATTCTTAATTCTTAGGCCATAACAAATCAGATAAATCACTCGTCTCCACTGCAGAGAGAGGGAGGTTGTAGGCTCTGGTTTCACTTCTCTCCCTATGGGTATAGCAATGAGGAAAAGAGAGAGAGAGATTCCCTTCCTACCCAACCCACATAGCCTGTAATACTAATATATAATATGTTTTACAATGTAGATCTCATTTAGATGTTACCTGTTCTGAGGGGGCCTTTCCTGAATACAAACTCTAAACCAGTTCTCACTCCAGATCACTATCACATAGCCCCATTTTATTTCCTTCATAGCATTTACTACTAATGAAAATTATTTTATTTATTTTTTCCTTGCCTACTATCTGATTTTTACCATTAAAACATAACCTCCACAAGAACAAGAATTTTTCTTCAGGGACTTAAACAGTGTCTAGCACCTAATGAGTATTCAGTAATTAATTTTTAAATGAAAAATGCAGTCTTACTCATATGTAAATACATATGAGCTAATCACTGAAATTGCTTGTTGTTTTATGGATAAGAGCCATGTCTTATACTTCTTTTAACATACCCATAGAATTTGCCACTTGGTGAGAAGTTAATAAACATTTGCTCTTGTTGATATCTTTGTTCAAGTCTTTCTAACGATTTCTTTGATGGGTTCACAGTCTTTTTCCATTAATTACTAACCACTTTCTCAATAAGAGAAATGTCTGATAATTTTCACTCAAATTGACAAGTGTGCAGTTAAATAATAAATTACTGGCAATAAAAGATTTTCACTAGGCCACACAAGTCTTCTGGGAAGAGGGACATTAATGAGCTTCTCTTAAGAGAATAAATAATATTTCATGATTCATCCTCACCTGTTATTATGAGATCATAGTCCTATGAGATATCTCCCCCAACAAATAAAAATGATTTTAGAATACTAGAATCTAGGAGAGTTTTTTTTTTAATTAATAAACTTTATTTTTTGAGATTTTTTAAAACTATTTTTGTGAGAGAGGGGAGAGAGCGAGCCTGTGCCTGAGCACTGGCAGGGGCAGTGGGATCAGAGAAGGAGACTCCCCACTGAGCAGGGAGCCTAATGCAGGGCTCAATCTCAGGACCCTGGGATCATGACCTGAGCTGAAAACAAAGCTTAATGGACCAAGCCGCCCAGAAGCCCAAGATTTTTTAAATTTATTTTTGCACACGCACCCACGAGAGAGATGGGCGGGGAGAAGGGGGAGAGAGCACCTGAGCACGAAAGGAGGGGGGTGGGGCAGAGGGAGAAGCAGACTCCCCACAGAGTAGGGAACCCAATACAGGGTTCCATCCCAGGACACTAGGATCATGACCTGAGCTGAAGGCAGATGCTTCACCAACTGAGCCCGTTGAACTTTATTTTTAGAGCAGTTTTAGATGTATAAGAGAATTGGATAGAAAGTACAGAGTTTCCATATATCCCCTGCCCCATCTTCCTGTACAGTTTGCTCTATTATTAACATCTCGCATTGGTGTACTGCATTTGTCACAACCGATGAGCCAAATTTGACAGAGTTATTATTAACCAAATCCATTATTTACATTAAGGCATACTCTCTGTGCTGTATTGTTCTATGGGTTTCAGAAAATGCATAATATCTTATATCCACTATTACAGTATCCTACAGAATAGTTTCACTACCCAAAAAATCTCCTGTGTTCCACTTATTCATCCTTCCCCCCTAGACAGAATCAGGTTTTAAGTCCTGTGTGTTCATAAAAATCTATTAGCTGCTGTGGGATGGCTTCTTTTTTATTCTCCTGTCTCATCTTCTCTCAGGCAGGTCTGTGGTCACAAGCTGCCTCGTTTCACAAAGATCTAGTGCCAACACGTGGCACCGTCCTGCACAACCAACGCTCGGCCGCCTCTGCCTGCGGCAGCCAGGGCTCCACAAAGCCTCAGCAGCCATCTTTAGGAGAGAAAAGCCACTGTGTTTCGGGCCTCTGTTCTTTTCTTGTGCTGTATTTGGTCACATGCAGACAAAAGCGCTAGTCTTATCCCCCAGTATCTTCAGGAATCTTCAGTGAAATCACTTGTTCAAGTAGTATTCACTGCAGCTTCTCTCCCTACTATTGAAAGGCAAGTTCCGTGGGGTAACTGACCCAGCGATGATTCTCCAGGCCTTGGGTTACTGGGGGGACTTGAGATTGCCCACCCAGAGCTCAGCAAAAATTCTCTGTAAAGGACTAGATAGTAAAGGCATCAGGCTTTGCATACCCCATACAGCTGTGGTCACATATTCTTTGTTTTCGTTTTGACTTTTCCACAAAACCAAAAATGTACACACAGGCTTAGTTTAAAAGGGGCATATAAAAACAGACCACAGCCAGATTTGGCCTGTAGTTGACCAAACCCTGCTCTAAAGTCAGACCAACCTGGGTTCGCTTCTGCCTATACTACTCACTAAGTACATAACAGACGTGTTTGATCTCCCCCAAGTTTCCCCATTTCTAAGAGATGGATCATAGTTAATACCTTAAATAGGGCAAAATGGAGATTAAGCAAGATAATGCTTACAAAGAAACTCTTAGTACCATGTCTGACATTTGGTAAGCACTCAATAAATGTTACCTATCAATATTATCATTTGTCAGAAGGACATCTCCCTGATCGCTGGGTCTTTATTTACCAACCAACCTTGACTGACTTCATCTGCCTTTAGGATAAATTCTCTTCCAGGACTTTCCTTGCTCCCTTATGCAAATTGAATCTTTATGGACCTTCCCACCAATCTGCCAGACACGTCCACGTGTGTTTACTTCCACTGCAGAATGTGCTCAGACCCAGGCGAGGACTCCGCCTATCAGCCTGGGAGTAGACAGTAAAAGGTAAGATGGATATCACCAATTAATACATGAGTGGCAAATTATCCAATAATGAACAGGCCAGTTCAGTTGCGAATGCCCCAACAACACCTGAAATAAACCAATTAGCATAAAAATCAGGGTGGGTTATAGCTAAATCTCATTATGTAATTTCTTGCTGAATTTAGGTACTACCCTGATCAGTTTCCAGTGATGAAAAAAAAGGTACTTTTTGTTTCTTGACACAGACTGCAGGTTTTTAATTCAACAAATATTTACTGGACATCTATTTTGTGAAAAGCATTGATCCAGGCCTTATGGGGGAAACAAAGATGAATAAGACACAGCGTCACTTTTAGGGAAGAAGGAAAAATAAGGTGGGTGTACAGACAGGCATGATAGAAAGTGTTGAAGAAGAAAATGAGGTATAAGAGAACATAGTCAGGAGCTGGCATAGCTACTCTGAGCAATGAGAAGTGGCTGCAAGCAGCTTTTTGGCGGCATTTTAAAAGATGGGTAGGATTTCAACAGGATAAAATCAAATCATAAGAATGGTTGAGTGAGATACTAGCGAGAGGCACAGTTGACCAAAGCACAGGGATTGGGACGGAGAGTAGTTAAGTGCTGAGACTGGAATTAGAGCAATGTGAAAATACATGCGTGTTCTTTCAGTCCTCAATTCTTACACTGCACCCAAGAAAACCGAATCACAGGGAGAATTAAGTGCATTTCCCATGTTGCACAGCTAATGGCTGAGCCGAGGTGCCCCTCAGCAACCCAGCTTCCCAGGCTGGTTCACTTTCCATTACCTAATAGTTGGGGACAGATAATGGATGAAATTGAATACCATACTCAGCCTCTTGGTTTTCCTTCTGTAAGAAGTGATTTGACACTGGAAAACTTTGAGCAGCGAGGTATCATGGTCAGGGGTGTAAACCTCTGATTTCAGCAACACTGTGAAAGGAACCTGAAGAAGAAAGAGGCTGGAGGCGGGGAGACAGGCAAAATGGGGCCAGGCTAGCTGGGGGTCTGAGCCAGAGTAGTGGCCCTGGGAAAGCTGTGGATGACAGAGAGAAGAGTCACTGTGGGAAGAGAGCCAAAACAACTGGAAGAAGAAGTAGAACTGAGAAATGAGAGAGAAGAAAACATCACACCAGCTGGGTCACTGTGGACAACTTGTGCAACCTCTCAGTGCCTCCTGTGTGTGAAGAAAGAAAGAACAATTGCTTCTGGCCTTGTTCTCTGTGTTCTCTGATGCATTACCCTTTTCTACATAAAGGAAAGAGAGCAGAGTAGAAAGAACTCTGTGCTCCATCCTAGACCTGCGCTAACTCTGCACAGCTTCTAGCAAGTCACTTCTTGGAGCTCTCATTGTCCCAGTCTGTAATGGGAGGCATTGCCCGGATGAGGTCTGATGCCCCTCCCAACTCTCATGATGGAGGCTCTAAATCTCAGATGTAAGCAGGAGCACAGGGGACAAGAGCTGCCAGGTAGAAAGAGGCTTCTGTTCGGAACAACACTGGTGCGCACATCTTTGGAGTTGGAGGGGCATAGGCTTAAAGAAGAAGTTGCTCTCTGTCTGAGCTCAAGGAGAATCCTGCTTAGTTGTTCATCATCCTCCCTGAACTCTGAAGTGAAACACATGGCCTGATGAGGTGGCAGAAGAGGCTCCAGAAAGATGTAACTTAGCAGCTTGCCTGTGTGCAGCAAAGTCCAGAAATAGCACACCCCACGTAGGAGGCTGCCCTGACGCGTGCCCTTCTTGACGGTTTGCTCAGCAAGTCTCTGAAGTGTCACCTGTCATGGCAGCAAGTCAGTCAGGGAGTTGTCCTCAGTGCTCAGGAAAAGGGTGTCTGTGAGTATGCCTCCTTGAGGCATAAAGCTTTTCGGCTGTTGGGGAAGACCTCTCACTTTTCACTCTGTCGTCCATAGCTTGGTGTCAAAAACCAGTGACTGATCAATGCTTTTCCCCCAGTGCCCATGGGCTTCTGTATTCACTGTGCTGAGTCATCAACCAGAGCTCCAAACACACAATCTTCTGGTTAGACTCTGCCTCAAAGCCAATGCAAGTGCCCTATGGCACAATATGACGGATATATCTTTGAGTATCAAGTAATCAATTATGCAGAATGCTTCATTAACAATAACTACTAGAGTCAATAGCCAGGGTCATTGAAATGTGGCTCATCTGTGCTCGAATTCACTGACCCCTCCCACTCTCCTTGTCAAGAAATATCAAGGAACAGATTCATCAGGAATAATGGCCAGATGTTTGCTTGTTAATGATCGTTCCATAATCAGAAATGCGATGACCATGGGACACTTAGTCTTGTCAATTTTTGTGACAGAAAACATGCTTTAATTTATCATCAGCTTTGAAGAAAACAGAGCTTTCTTTCCTCCAAACAAAACCAGAACACAAAATGACTAGAATTTCGTCTTATTTGCACTGTAAAGTCAACACAAGTTTTACATAGCTCGGTCAAACTGCTTCTGCTTCTTGCAGATCCCATAAAATTGTGTTGGTGTCTTGACCGAGCAGCTCCTGGACACCACTCTGAGCACTGAGCTAAGATGAGCTGTGTGTTGTGCTAAAATGAGCTGTTAACGGGATCGATGCCACACTCTTCCGTCTAGCCTGAGGTCTCCATCAGCGGTCTGACTCACCTGCACAGTGGGGAAACCCCTCTGCTTCTGCCACTCTCATTGCTCACAATCACCTCTGCCTGGCATCATCATGCCTTCCATCCTCTTCTCTGGCAACTTAAATGTGCTCCTCTCAAGGTGTGCGCACCTGTGTGTCTGCGTGTGTTTGTGTGTGTGACTGTGTGTGTGTGTCTGTGTGTGTGTTCCTTCACAGCTACCACTAACCATAACGTGCTTCTCTTCTCCAAATAGGAATGAGCCTGTAATCTACACTCTACACCATTGTGTATGCAGTGTCATCTAGTTATTCGAAGTCCTGTCTCCCCAGCTGAACCAGGCAAGGCCTGAGTGAAAGCTGTCTCATAAATTCCACAATTGATGTATTGGGTAGAGGTGCAAAAACGCTTACAGAGGCCATATGAAAAATACAGACAAGGACTTGGGTTTGGAAGCCCAAAGCCAACTTCAAAATTGTAATTCCATCTCCGACCAGTTGTATAACTGTAGGCAAATTATTTAACATCTCTGAGCCCCAGGTTCATCAAGTGTGAAATGAAGTTCTTGTAAGGACCAAGAAAAATAACATATATAAAAAGCTGGGCACAGAGGAAAGACTCAATAAATGTCTCCATTTCCTTTTTGAATGATCCAGTGAAAAGACCAGGACGTAAAATCCGTCTCTCTCCCTCGGCCTCTGTCTAATCAGCCCGTACATACTCAGTCACAGGCACACACTACTCAGTCTCGAGCAAACATAATGCCCATCAGTTGATACCTAAGAGTAATGTGAAAGATAAACAACCGTGTTGAAACCAACAACAAGATAAAAACTATACATCTGACCTAATAAAAGTTCCTTTTTTTAATATCATCTCGATCTTCTCAGTTTAAAAAATATGCAAATACACAGAAATATTAGAGCCATGCTATCCTACTCTATTCAGTCTATTTGCTGTAACAAAACACCATAGACTGGGTGACTTAAACCGCGAACACTGATTTCTCCCAGTTCTGGAGGCTGGAATTTCAAGATCAGAGTGCCAATGCATTGGGTTCTGCTTAGAGCCTACTTTCTGGCTTGTAGATAGCCACCTTCTTGCAGTATCCTCACATGAACAAGAGAGAAATTTGTGTCCCCTCCTCTTTTTATAAGGGCACTAATCCTGTTGTGAGGGCCCCACTCACGTGACCTAATCAAACCCGAATTACCTCCCAAAGGCATGGCCACCAAACACCATCATACCAGGGATTAGTTCTTCAACATGTGGATTCTGGGGGGACACATTCAGTCCATCACAAATGCCACATAAGTATTGCTCATAAAACTGCAAGATATAGCCAACTCCTCATGTTTAATGACCCTGAAAGTGTTACATGCTTATTTTTAACAGTAATAAATTGGTTTATTATTTATTATTAATATTTTATCATCAATAATTTAAAGCAGAAATTATTTCTCCAATCCTTAATGTATAAACTAATACTGAGAGTTTTCTTTGTAGAGTCAAACAAATTAAGAGGCTGCTTTAATTTAGTTTTTAACTGAATTTGTGTTCCAAAAATAATAGAGACACAACAAAGAGAACAGAGCAGTATGAACAAAGGAATGCCCTCTTACCTTGGGTAATGATGTCAACAACATGCTATAGTCACCACCAGGACAGCAGGAGTGAAGCAGCAGAAAAATACCATTTTCCTCCATATTTATTTACTCTTGAGTATGAGATTATAGCATTGTTGAATGTCCTAGGGTTCTCTAGCTTCTGGAATTGAGAAATCTCCTTTACTGTTCCCATTCAACTAACCCAGCAAGCTGAGAACACCTCTTCTTCCTTACCCACACTTCAGTGGCTGGTGTCTATGCTTCATGGTAGACACCATTTTTTATAGCATACTTTTGTCCATCTTATTGTTGTCTCTCTTCAGACAGTTTTCATGGAAGTAAGTGCCCATGATGATGGACTCCATGGTGTGAGAGAGAAAGGGGGCAGGGAAGGAGGCTCAGAAGGAGGAAGACAGAGAAATTTCTAAATACCAAAAGAAGATTTGCATGTGTAAAGTCCACCAAATACACCAGAAATGCAGCAGGGCATACATAAAGGAAAAAGTTTTTGCACTGGAAATCTATATATTTGGCAACTTATTACAAAACGTTATTAGGAAATATTTGATTACGCCTTCCCAAATTTAAATTGACAATGCTGACACCAAATGACATTAAAGAGGAAATCCTTAATGGCTGTCTATGAACCTCATCAACTGCAATATTATTAAGCGAATGAACTAGCCTATCAGGAATTGACATGTACATCTATCTATTTGCTTGAACCAAAACATCAGTGAGTCATCCTTGAGCCTGCCTCTTTTTCACCTCTATCACTCCAATGTACCACCAGCACCTCCCACTCCTAATTTCCAAACATATCTCTAATCCAATCAATGTTCCTGTGTCTACACTCTCACCGCACTCTTCATTGCCTTTTACCAGGACATTTCCGGTGAAGGTCTACCTTCTTTCTGAACATCCATTCCTTCCTTGCCCTATCCATTCTCAAAGCCAGAATGATCTCTATAAAATATAAGTCTAATTTTGTCCCTTGCTGTGCTCCAATCCCTTTAACTGCCTCATGACATTTTTTAGAAGAAGATGTCAAAATGTCAATAAAAGCCTCGAAGTTTCTGCTTGACCTGGCCACTATTTGTCTCTGCAACTTTCTCTCTTCACTCCCCCTTCCCCACTCTCACTCTCCTTCTTCTCATTGGCCTACTCTCTTTCCCTCAAATAGGCCAAGTTCATTACTGCATCAGCCCTTTGGTACAAACTGTCCTCTCTATTTGAAGCACACACCACCAGCTCCAACCTCTTTTATCTGGCTAACTCCTACTGGTCATTCAAGTTTTGCTTTGAATGTTACCTTCTCAGGAAGATCTTTCCTGACACTGGAGCCTAGTTTAGGGTCCCTATTATATTCTTTTGTCGCATTAGTTATATTTTCTTTGAGTCATTTAGTATAATTATATAGAGCTATTTGTGTGATTATCAATTTATCTATTTATTTTTAAAAATATTTTATTTATTTATTTGACAGAGAGAGACACAGCGAGAGAGGGAACAAACACAAGTGGGGGGAACGGGAGATGAGAAACAGCCTTCTCACTGAGCAGGGAACCCGATGCAGGGCTCAATCCCAGGACCCTGAGATCATGACCTGAGCCAAAGGCAGATGCTTAACAACTGAGCCACCCAGGCACCCCTTGTGATTATTGATTTAAAGGCTGTCTCTACCACTCCACCCTAAGCACCAGGACAGCAGAGACTGGTTCTTTTGTTTGTCATTGCATCTCCAAGCAGAAACAGCATCTATATATAGTAGCAGTGCTTTGTTGAATTAATGCACCAGTAAATGCCATTTACCTCTCCATAATCAAGCAGCTGCATTTCCACATTTCTGTGCTAATCAATGGCTGACATATTTTGAGTACTTACTTTTGTGTGCCAGGCACTGTGCTAAGCATGTCACACAGCTTATCTTTTTTTTTCCTTCGTAATTGAAGTATAGCTGACACACAATGTTACATTGGTTTCAGGTTTATAACAACATGACTCGACAATTCTGTATGTTATGCTAAATGCACCACACATGCCTTATCTTTATGGCAACTACAAAATATGCAGTTATCATCCCCATTTTATAATTAGGAAACTGCGTCAGTCGAGGTCACAGATGAATAAAACAGAGTCAAAGCAAAGGCTTTCAGACTCCTCTGGCCCATATTCTTAAACAAATCTCTATACTGTTCCCTTGCAAGTGGAGGTCAGTTACATTTTTGCGGTGGGAGAGGGAACAGGAAGACCATGTTGTTAGACGTGGGTCTATACATTGTTACTGTTTCACGCTGACCCAAATACATTGTTTTTCTCTGTATTTGTAGTTTCTGTTGACAATTACCTCTACTATGCCATGCTGAAAGCGGAAAATGTGTTTCCAGTTTCTGCAGGACACTGAGCCACAGACAGGAATAAATTGCAGCATGTTTCTTCCATCTCTTCCAGCTGTTTCAGCTTATTTGCTTGTTTTAAATAGGAACACGTAAGATTGCTCCCATACTGCCCTCTGCACTGATCTCCCTGCTTGGCATTCTTGCCGGATGAAGACTGTGGATGACAGAAACAGCCGTGTGCATGCGACAGAATTCACCCCAGGGTAAAGGAAATAGGGGTATGTCCAAGGGAAATTTAATAGATCCCAGTTTGGCTTTAATCAAAATGGTGAATGATGTTGTTTAATTACTTTTTTTAAAGGGTGACCAACTCTCCCACCATCAGATTATTGCAACCTGAAACTCTCTCCATTAAAAATCCTGGAAATAGCCGATGACTCTGTCTTATAAATACCCCTTCAGCCTTTGCTCCTCCAAAACTGTTCCCTTGGTGACAAGTCTGTTCCCTGGGTGATAACTGATGGATTCCTTCCTCATGTCACTCAGACGATGACTTTAATCTGAAGAAAGGCTTCAGCTCCTTCTGAGGTGTTAAAAACAGGACATAATCATGACTCTCCGGAGGATGAAAAATGGAACTTTTCTTGTAAGCAAGGAAAAGCCCTATTGTGTGCTAAAACTTCAGGACAATGCCAGTCGAGATGTTTTGGAGAAATATTCCCATGCTCTTGTCCATTTTGGCTGGTTCTGCCCTGTGTCTGGACTCTGAGCAAGGAGGAGTAGAATGTCCGCATTGCACAGAAATGTCACTAGTGAGTACAATTTACTTAGCTTCCGCTCATCACTGAAGTGACAGTATTTCGCAATCCTGGAGAGATCCTTAAGACAGCACATCCTGTTAAGCCAATTTATGGAAAAGAGCTTTATTTTTTCTATTAATCTATTTTTGTGGGAGGCTTCAACTGCAGTCAATAATACTTTTTGGTTCTTATTGTTTATTTATAAAATGCTTATTCTCCATGTACTTTTTTCTGCCTGTTAAATATCAGGTGTTTCAAGGGGGAAAAAATAAAGCAATTAAAAACTTTGAAGCTAGCCAAAATCATTTTTACAATACAATTATTTTTCTCTGATTTCCTGCAGATGATAAAATAGCCTAGTCCACAGGGGCGGGAAAGCAAAATTGATGTCCATCTAAGACTGCTTAATGTTTTTTTACAGAAATTATCGGGAGACAAACAAAATATGCTAGTGCTAAATGTCCATTTTGGTCCTCGTTCTGAGAATCCTGTATTATTTTTAGAGTGTTTTAGGTAGGAATGCACCTGGTACATATGTTAACTTTCTAAATTAATTCTTTCAGATCACAGTTAAGTTTTATTTTAACAGCGTCTTTTAGATGCCTTGATATAACTTCACTTCAGTCATTGCTACCATTAAAAACAGGATTTTTAGAGTTGATGTGTGACATATTAAAATGCTAAATTTGGGTCATCACACAATGAATCATCTTAAAGTCACAGATGAATCTATCAATAGGCTACCAGATACAGATTTTAATACTCCTGTCCCATTGCATTTCAACGCTCTTGGCTCTTCTAGTTCCTTTTCAAAACTCTACAATAAGTAATCACCTGCCAACTTTCTCTTAATATCTTCTAAATTAATATAGCCCAGGGGGACAAGGAAATACAAAGACATTGCCGCATGAGTGGCAAGGGAAGTAGAACTGTGAATCCCAGGGTGAAAATTAGAAGGATCTAAATTTTAACCCAAATTTTGTTTCTCATTTCTTTGGCTATTACACTCTGAGCTCTCCGGTTGACTTTTCTGATTATGCTGTGATGTTCATACTACCTTTTTCTTTTTTTACCTTCTTACTACTCAGAATATCAATGCTGATATAGTACTTAGTCTCTCTAATTGTGAAGACAGTGAATTAGAAGCAGCATTTTGCTAATCCCACATAATGTAGGGAGAATATTTAAAAAAATATTTTATTCATTTATTTGAGAGAGACAGAAAGAGAGAGAGAGAGAGCACAATCAGGGGGAGGGGTAGAAGGAGAGGGAGAAGCAGACTCCCCACTGAGCAGAGAGCCAGACTTGGGACTCAATTCCCGGACCCTGAGATCATGACCTGAGCCGAAGGCAGACACTTAACTGACTGAGCCACCCAGGCGCCCTATAGGAGAATATGTTTTATCTCAGTTTTCAGTTCTGTTGGTATTTCCCCAAGTCACACAGTTATTAATAGACAAGAATGATAAAGGTAACCTAAGTAAGCTGTTCAGAGGCAGAAATTCTTTACCATTTTTGCTTACCATTACTAGGCATACAATAGGTATGAATAAAAACTTTATGAATGAAAATACAGTGGTTAAAGGGAGGGAGAATTCATCTGCAACTCTAACTACACCATGGGTGCTTCTGCCTCACAAGAGAGTGGCATACACATTCTGGAACATAGCAAAACACATTGATGCGCTACTTGGTTGTGGGAGAAAAATAAAGTTCAGAAGGTAGAGGAGAGAAATGAGAAGAACTAAATTATTTCTCTGCATAATTAGGTACAAATGTGGGTGTTTCCAGGAGGATTGGGAAAGTGGAGAGAGGAAGAGAAGTTTGCAGAGAGAAAGAGAAGCGAAGCGCAGAGTGAAAACCAAGCTGTCTAGAGGTGAGCCACTAAGAATGGCTTAAGGACTTTTAAGAATATGGTTAAGTCTCAATTTTAAATTGTTTGCATATGGGTTGCAATGGAATCCACTGCCCATAGGCTTCAGTAGATAACTGTTAATCACATAGCCTTGGGTCACCGATACCTGGCACAGGAAGGATCAGACTGTTATCCAGTTGTGGGGAGCCACTGAAAATTAGTCACAACATAGTTGCAGTGATGAGATAATCCACAACTAAATGAATCCAATGGTAGCAAAAATCCAAAGCCAAGACAGAACAAGAGAAACATAAACCACTCAAGTTTCCCCACAGATGTAGAGAAAGACATTTCAAAAGTCAGGATACCCCCACATATATCTCTGTACCAGCAGCACAAATATTATTAACTTCTCATTGAAATATGCTTCCAGGCTTCCAGATACTGGTAACACAAGTGGTATGAAAACAATAAACTTGAGAAGCAAGCCTATATTATGCAACATTTTGTTGGCTCTATCTAACTGTGAGGTTTTTGTTTGGTGGGTTTCATATATATCTTGAACTGCATAAATATAGTGCTATGATCTCATTTAATGCCCACATGAAGTATATATAGTGTATCTGTATCTCCATTTCACCAATGAGAAAACTTAGATTCAAAAATTAAGTAACTTGTTCAAGAGTCATACAGATAATAAGACACAGAGCCAGGGATTGAACTCATGCCTATCTGGCTGCAAGGCCTATGGAAATCCTATATTTTGGAATGAACTCAAAAGAGAGGAGGTGTGTTATTCTAGAGAGAGAAACAAAGAAGATCCCCCTGAACCAATCTCTGGTGCTGAGAAGGTGGTCAACGAGAAGCCTTTGATCAACCTGTGTTATGTGGAAAACTGTGAGTCCCAATAGGCTCAAAAATAAAGAAGAGAACTTAGTCCCTCCTGTAACACACAGGATACCCAAAACAAGTTGGGGTAGCCTTAATAACGCAGGATGAGAAGGAATTTGGCAATGTGGTTAAGATAACCTTGAGATGCACAGTGAAGGCCTGGGTTCAGATCTCACTGCATTATATATTTCTCTGTGCTTCTATTTCTTCATCTGAAAAATGGGTATTGTAATAATGTCTACTTCCCACAGCAGTTGTGTGGATTAAATGAGATAAAGCAGCTGGGAACTCGGCATATTCACACCAAATGAAGCTAGTGATGAAGACGACGATGTGGAGCACCACCACTCCGGCTGAGATAAATAAAAGTACCCTGCAGCCTAGGTTTTGGTTTTTTCTTTATTTTAATTAAAATTGCTCCTGATATATTGGATCAGGAGTTTTCATAAGGGGGTAACAAAAGTCTTTCCAGTCAGACCTTTATCTCAGTATTTTTTGATGAGGGCTAAAGGCAAGAAAACCTAATACAGATAAACTGAGTCCCTCACCTTGTGTAGGTAATGACGGCAAAAGGAGCAGGTTACTATGGGCTATTTCCTTTACATGTTATTGGTTTAAACTGCACAACCATTTGAAGAAGAATGTACTCTAAATATGGCAGCCCCTGGAGGACCGAAGATACAGGAAGACATGTTTCCTGAGTGAGTAGTATTGCTTTTGAGACTTCTCCTTTGCTAACCTAGGGAAATTATAGCAAAATCCAAGCTGGTTAATATAAAATAAATAAATGAAAATCCCTATATAGGTCAGAAAGAAGATGAGAAAAATGGCACCTACTCCTGATCTCACTGACAAAAACACTTTAAAAAACCCAAAAAACAAGCAGACACACTGCTGGCCAAGGTGTGTTTAACGAATTGGAAAAACACTGAAACACATTTTACCACCCAGGAACATAGCTGCTAATGGGAGTTCAAGCAATGCACTCTGAACCATCTCAGTACCTTGCAGAAGAGACACAGAACATGGGGGTGATGTGGTCTGTCTCTGACCAATGGACTCCAGGCGAGGACCAAAGGACTCTGTCACATTCCCAAAGGGTTAACCACAGTGACATGTTAAGGGAGGAAAGAAGCACTTGGGAAATAATCAATTTTCACTGCTGTATGGTACTTCCAAAAGGTTGCTACAGTAATAAAATTAGGATGCCACTTTATTATTGCAGTTAGAGTAATTTTATTTACTTTTTCAGTCAAAGCATACACACACGGCGGTGAGAGCAATCAGCTGCTGCACTTGTTAGCTCACTGATTAAATATGTTGTCACCTAACTCTGAACTAATTAAGGAAATTGAAGCTGTTTGTGCATTAGCCAACATGGTATTAACATTGTTAACTGAGGTTTTTGAGCTTGCTTACTCTTTTCTTAGCTACGGTTTTTCAAATCACTTTTAAATCACTTTTCTTTGTCACTAGCAGTTATCAAAACCCATTAGAGCTATCTTTGAATCTTTGGGGTATATTATTGATAATAGCTGTTCACATCTCTTGCCATTTGATTGTTATGGAAGAAGCTCCAGTTAAGAAGCATTAGAGAACTATAGAAGCCAGAAATATCAAATTAGTTTGTATAAGTTATTCATTATTGTGTAAGTTATTCAGTTATTGTATAAGTTATTGTGTAAGTTATGCAGTTGTTGTTTTTCCCTACAGAATGCCTCTATTTGTGGGTGGATCTCTGAATTTCAATAGAAGTGAGCCTGTGAATGGGGTCAAGTAGCTGACCCTATGAAGCCAACCTGAATCTTGAGAACTCTGGGACTCCACTCCCCTGATTTCCCTTGTCAGCTGCCTGAAAGCATTCTGGCCAATTGTATTGCCCCTGTGTATGCCTTTAGTTTTGATAACCCCCCAATTCAGCCATCCCAATACCCTAAAATTGATTTGTTTATTTCCAAAAACAGAAAGATGTCAGTAGGTTGTTTTTTCCCCAAATGCTAGCTGTGAAATATTTATTTGTTGCTTTGCTTATTCCTTATGCTAGTGGAAAAGCAACTTCAGGGCTTCAGGGATCCAAAAGGGAAAACTCTTGAAGTACTTCAAAGGAAAGGGAGGAAAGAAAGAAAGAAAGAAAGAAAGAAAGAAAGAAAGAAAGAAAGAAAGAAAGAAAGAAAGATCTAGAACAAAAGTCAAGCTACTGTGCTATACCAAATCTGCTTCACCAAGGTTACTTTCCCAAATAAGAAAATATCAGTACTTTGTATCTGTATGATGCTTTTAACTTTTTCAAAGCACTTTTACCTATATTATCCTGTGGAAACCAGGAACTGACTTTTACAAATGGAAAGGACATACATAAGTGATCCTAGGGTGCTTCTAGAAGTTCCAAGCCAAAAAAGCTATCAGGTTTAATGAAAAGAAAAGTGCCCAGAAGAGAATCAAACCAGTGCTAATCGAGCAGCATGCAGGTTATCAGCAGAAGACAAAGGCTGTCCATTTAAAAGGTTGAGAATTCAACAGTTTAAGTAATGTAATAGCAATTCTAAACAGGACTAAATGTACAGGGATCAGCTGGAACCACTTTTAGCCAAGATTGATTGATTTAGTTTTCACAACACCAGCCAGCCAAACAAGTAAACAAAGGTTTTTCAACTCCAACTGGTTATATCGACTTTAAATTCATTGTCGGTATTTTACGAGATTTTGAAAATTATGAACCCAGGAGACAGATGATCTGGGACCAGATTGGGAGTGGGGGTTGCGTGTGGGGGGGTGGTGGTTAATGCTTGTTGATTTTAAAACATACACAACAAAATAGGCTACATACACAGCATGAAATAGTAAGTGGAAAATAAAATGAGTAGAGATAGTGAGCAACACACCCATTACATTAGGTTAATTTTTTTAAAAGAATTGTATGTCTATGATTTAGAAAAGAAAGTACCTGGGTAGGTAAGTCACTGGACAAGGTTTTTTTCCCTAAAATCCCTGGCAGCATTAATAGATTATAATTCAGTGAAGAACACCTTGAAAACACGGTTTATCAGCAATATCTTTCTTCAGTCAGAGTAGCCCGTAGTTGTTTACTTTGTCAGTTACTAACAGAAAACAGAATGACCAGTTTATGAGAGAGGAAGGAAGGGAGGGAGGGAGGAAGGGAGAGAGAGAGAGAGAGAGAGAGAGAGAGAGAGAGAGAGAGAAAGAGAGAAGAAAGAAAGAGAGAAGAAAGAAAGAAAGAAAAAGAAAGAAAGAAAGAAAGAAAGAAAGAAAGAAAGAAAGAAAGAAAAGAAAGAAAGAAAGAAAGAAAGAAAGAAAGAAAGAAAGAAAGAAAGAAAGAAAGAAAGAAAGAAAAAGAAAAGAAACAGAAAGAAAGAAGGAGAGAAAGAGAGGGAGGCAGGGAGGGAAACTTCCTAGGGGCCACAAATCCATTTCTATACTTTGTTTGGATACAAACTCTCTCAGAATTTTCCAGAGCTTCCAGACACACTCCCAATATGCTCTGGTGGCTGGCCCTTGTTAGCTGCCAACTTAATCCATCAACTGCTTTAACGGAAAGCCCTGGAGAGCTGAGGCAGCCAAAGGTATTGGCCTCTCCCAGCACGGCTGAGGAGACATCCCCTCAATAGCCATGGAGACATGGCTCAGGATTGCTTTTTCACTAAAAGGATGTAATTGCTAATGTAGTTATTGACTTGATGGATCTGTCCCAGCTTAGCTTATTTCATTAGGGCTGTTTCCTCAGCCATTTTAGGATGAAATTTCCTAGGTATCTACTACAAAGAAGATGTCTGTCTTCCTTTCCTCCATTTTTTCACCATGTCATTATAATTGATTCATAGTTTTTAAGGGCTCACAATGTACTCAACAAGATATAATATATGATTGTGATCCCTTAGCAGTTTATAGCCTAAATGTGCCCTGCTGGTGAATACCAAAAAACCAAAAGCCAAAAACCAAACAAACAAAAAAAAACCCCACAACAAAAACAGCCTCCATATTTGAGATCCCTAAGATGCCTGTGAAAAGCTTTGCTGATTTCATGAGTCAGTTATTTTAGGCCACTTATGGTTCATTGATCCTCTTAAACAGTTGCTTGATCATTTCCTTGTTCATCAAAATATGGGCAACGTCGCCAAAGAAACAGCTGTAGCCTTGGATTTTCCTTTTGTAGGAAATGAGTTTTTGCAGTCATTTCTCAGTTGCAAATTAGAAGACCAAGCTCCTTATTCTTCATCTGTTAGCCAAAGGAAGATACCAGTGACAACAGTCCAAAAGCAGCTTGTAAATCCAAGTCTGATGTTGATTACAACAGCCTCAGAAGGTTGGTTAATTCAGAGGTGGAAGATTGCTTTGATCCAAATCTGAGGAATGAAACTGTTCATTAGAGCTCTAAAGATAGTATTTCTTGGAAGGGGCAAAGAAACCAAAATAAAACAGAACCCAAGTGCCACCTCAGTAACTTTGAAATACTCGTTTTCATGATTGACTCACAAAGCCCACCTGTATCTGAAGGAGAGGATGAATGAAGGAGTTAATGCCAGGCTTCTCACCCTGGTTCTTGCCACACTGTAATTAAAGTGGTGTCAGCCTTCCACTATAAACTAGTGGTATGATTTTCAGAGGTTTATGACTCAACCATAAAAATTCACTCTGGGCTGGAAACGGGCACAAGGCAATGAAACTTGAGAACACAATTTTTGTAGAGAAAATTATTTCAGCTCTTTTAAGGTTATAGAAACTTTTTTTTAAGTCTTCATTCTCACCTAATGAAAATAAATCTGCTTTATATATACAAATTTTCTATGGGTTTATTGAATTTCAATAACCTATGATGTTTAAAGTCCTAAAATATTTATTTTCATGCTGTTCTGAATCCTGAATAAAAGTTTTTGATGCAAGCAAGTATTAGGATTTTGTAGAATTTAAGTCAGAAGAAAGCATAGGATGGCATCACATCTAAACCCTCT
Organism: Ailurus styani; assembly: GCA_002007465.1. Lineage (NCBI taxonomy): Eukaryota > Metazoa > Chordata > Mammalia > Carnivora > Ailuridae > Ailurus > Ailurus styani. Next base: position 30,699 of record LNAC01000833.1, on the reverse strand, counting down.
TATTCGTGCAATTTCCCTGAAGATGCCTCTCTTCTTCCCCTTATTTTCCTTCTGCACATTATTGATATGTTAAGAACAATTTCTTCTTTGGGTTTCTCAAAAATTCCTTTTTTAAAAATACGTAACACTTCTAGGGAGATGGCCATAGATATCCTCGTTGGAAATAAAAGGGAATTCTACTATTTTTATAAACTGTCACTGGAAGAATGTATGGTAAGGAGAGGAATGTGATTGGTGCCTCAAAGGCCATTGATTAAAATAGTTGTTTTGGCTGTTCTGAATGGTAAAAGAAATCTTCTCCCTTTGGGAGGAAAGGATCCATCCTAAAGCAATGGAATCAGAAGGATGGATGTATTTTTCAGACATAGGATTTACAAACCTCTTGTTACAGCAATTTCTTTAGATAAAACCCTGATGAAGTCAACAACCATTAGATGGCATTTGCTTTATATAAGCTCTCACTTTAAGAAGATCTTAAAATGTATGAAGATCCATTTATGAATTCAAAATTTCTCCCTTGAAACAGCAAACAAATATGATTAGCCACAAAAAGAGAAATTCATTCTTTAAATATATTGGTTTCTCTATTCTTGTAAAAACTATAAACAAAGAAATCCAGTCCTAAATCTGTTCTCTGATGAACTGTACATCTTTCCATATTAAGCAAGATATTTTAATGTCATTGATTTAAAATAATTTGAAAGGTGAAGGATATATTTTGGAAATCCTTCAGAAAAAAGGAGAAACATTATTATTTCAATTATTTTAAAGGATGAACAAACTCGAAGACATGAAATAAAGTTACCACTTAATCACCATCCATTATGTGTCAGGCAGTTTGCTAGGCATTTCACATTTACATATTATATTTGTTTATACAGTGAAGCCAAAAAAAAAAAGTTCCAGTTGAAGTCGATGCTTTCTCCAAGGGGTTAAAAGAGTCTAAATTTGGAGAAAGGAGGACGAACTAAAGCAGCAGATGAGAGGAAAATTCAACATTGCCATTGAAGAATGTTTTTACATGCTTGTGCCTAACATAACATATGCACCAAGTCCATAGGCAGAAGGCATAGACTGTCCTCAGAAAGCACATGGAAAAAATTAACCCCTACTCCAAATCCATCAAGCCAGAGGCTGACCATGACTTATACTCTCCAGATAGTATGAGGGCAATGAAGGAAAGTGCTCTCACATTCTGGCTCCCTTTGCAAAAGCCCGGTCTCCAACTGGCGGAGTTCCATCCTGATTCATTTTTAAAAATTTGAGCTTCCTCTCCCAGGAAAAGAATGGAATACTCCAAGGGATCAGGAGAATAACTAGAGGAAACTGAAGGAGTTTTGGCTTGTGTGCAGCAGGCAAGAAAAATGTTTCCATTGACCCAATTTAAAGGACTATAACCTTGTAGGGCACAGAGAAGACACAACAGCCTGCAGGACAAGTAGGAGTTCCTTGATCAGAGGTGAAACAATTCAGTTTGACATCGTTCTGACTTTGAGGCCAAGACCACCAACAGAGCGCTCTTGGCAAGCTGCACTTAGAATCCTTGCTCAAAGGACAGGCTGGACTGGAAATGAGAGTGTGCAAAAATTGCTGATTGGCCACTGGGATTTTCAGCCACATCAGCACACACAGGAAGGAACACTGTCAACTTGGCCCTCTCATTTAGAGATGGGCAGAGATGGAAAATGAACATTGAAAAATAGGGAAAGATCCTTCTGAGCAAACAGTTTTTGAACACCAAAAATATTTTTCTCCCAGGTAGGACATAAGTTTTTCCTCTGTTTATTGTTGCTGATTGTTTGTTTTAATGTGCTCACATTAATTTAGCAAATGAGAATATGCACTTTACACTTTCCCCTAATATTATTTTTCTAAGACAAAAAAAAGTACTTGATCAAAGGCTGTATTTTGAGCACTTTCTACCTTCATTACAATCTGAAAGTTTGGACAAAGCAGAATTGAGGTTATAGATATGGCCTCCTTACATTCTGAATTTTCTCATCATCCCTGAATTTATATAATGTTTTCAAGTAAATTATTTGTGAGATAATTATGCACAAATGAATCAAAAAATACTTTGATATCTTTCTTTTAAGGACTTTTTACTCATGAATCAATTTAGATTTTGGATCATGATTTATATTTTGATGTTTGATAATTAGGACAGTTGTAGATTTGTAGATGAGCTCTGAACAGATCTTTTATTTTTTATGGACACCAGCAAGGAGAAGTTATCATTTAATTATTTGTGCCTGAAACTGCTCAGTTCTCTTTGACTGAAAAAGCTGCCTAAACTAAACTATTGACTAACCCAACTTTTTTCCTCACCATTTATACTCACTATGATTTGGAAGCTAGAAAGGAGAAGTGTGAAGTTATGAGCATGAAACTTCCCTCTGCCTCTATAATATATACAAGGTCCATTGTCTATGCTGAGCAAACTTGCATGCTTCCTCTTCCCCATCATGGATCACATACCCCCACAACTCATTGCTCTTAGTCCCCGGCATCAGATGGCTCATCTCTGTTTCCATTTCTTGGTTTTTCCTTCTGATCCTTATAAACATTTATTTTCTGCAAGCTGCCACCTTGGCAAAGACCAGATCAAGTAAATCATCGCCTAGCTACCACTCACCCTTCAGGTCCCTAGCTAAATTCCATTCCAGGAGCCTTCCCTAACACCTGAGATTAGATGAGCTCTTACTATCATCTGTTTTAAAGACCTTACCCTCTGCAGGACTCACTCCAACTGTGATTGTGTAAATATATGTGTAATGTCTATCTTTCCTACTGTCTTCTAAGCTGCCTGAGAAAGGGAACTCAGTCTGCCTTGTTTTCTGCTGTGCCCTCAGCACCTAGCACAGTGCCTAGAATAGTAGACCCACATGAAGTACTTATCACTGCTGTTAAGTCAATAGTCACTGGTAATTTCATATAGTATTCTTCACATGGAATATATGTCCTTTAAAAGAAGAGAAAGGAAGCATGTTTATTGTCTTCCTCATGTACCAGCACTATGATAGAGCTGGTCCTCATTGGTCCTCTCAATGACTCTGTGAGGAATGGATTTTTCTCATATAATGCCCTTATTCAAAGTCACATAGCTAGGCTACAGTTTAAACCCCAATCTGCCTGACTCCTAAGTATTTTCATTACATCTTACTTCTTTTGTTCCCAAAGGAAATAATCCCTGTGAAAAAATGCAAGACATTCCTTTCTGACTCTTCATTCGCATTACAGAGGAGATCATTTATGTTATTTATGAGCTTTTAACTGGTGTCTCATTGTACACCCTCCTGCCTCCTAAAATCCTTTGTCTATACAACAGCCAGAGGAATCTTCTTAAAATATAAATCAGGCGTGTCACTTTCTGCCTTGAATTTTCCAGGTTTTTCAATGCACCTAAAATAAAGTCCAAATTCCTTGCAATAGAAAATAAAGCCCTCTGTGATTTGGCATCTGCCTACTTCTCAGACCTCAACTCCTACCACAAACCCTTTTGATCACTTTACCTCAGTCACGCTCATTCTCTTAATTCTCCTAGGCTACGCCAAGCTCATTCCTGTCTTTTGCACTCTTCTCTCCTTCGAAATTCTGCTGCCCTTGCATTCACATATGGGGCTCCATCCTTCTTGCCAGTCAGATCTCAACTCAACTTTCACCTCCTTGGGGAAACTCCTCTGACCCCCAGTCTAAAACAGTACCCCTACCTCAATCCCTGTCACTCCCACCGTATTAACCTGGGATGTTTTCTTATCTAGCCAAATCAGATCTTCACCTAGCTAATCCTTACTACCCAGGCCTCAGTCTAATAATCACTTCCTTCGAGAAGCCATCCCTAAAATTCCAGAGAGGGGAAGCTTCCACATGTAGATTTTGTAGAATGGATGTTTATCATGGAACTTTGAATGTAGGAAATAGATTTTAAATAGTTACTTAAAGTAATTATAATTTTAAGTGATTGTTTAAGTATTATTAATTATGTAAATATAACATATAATTTAATGTTTATTATGACTATATGAGTATAATTACTTCAAGTATTTAATATTTAAAGTAGTAATTATTTTAAACTATTATTGAAATGCTTTAAATAAGTAATTTAAAGTGTGATGAGTATTACAAAAGAGAATTCACAAAATTGAGAAATGACAAAAGAGAACTCTGGGGCATGAAAATATAAAAGCACCAATTCTAGTCTGGACAGAGGAGAGATCAATCCAGTCAAGTGATAATTAAGACCTGAGACCTGAAATATGAGTAGTAGTTAGTCAGACATGGGGTAGAATGTGGGGTGGAATAGTGAGGGGAGAATGTAAGACTATTTCAGGCACCTAGAAACACATGTATATCCTATCCTCTACCCCAGACATCCACTCACTCTCTGTCCCATTGCCCTGTTCTCATAGAACTCACAATCATCTGAAAATACATTATTTTCTTTGTTTATGGTCTGTCCCTCTAAACCATTAAGAGAAAAATTTCACGAGAGCAGGGACTTAATGTGTCTTGCTAATTGAGTGCTTAGAACAGTGGCTATCATTTAGGAAGTAACTGATAACTGACTTCTAAATGAATGTGTGAAGGTCTTAAAGCAATCAAGGCACAAGCAAGGCACTACAAGAAAGGCACTATGGCTGTGATATAAGATGGAAAGATAATGGCATAAGACAATTTGGGGTTGGGACAAATGTGTCAGCAGAGAGCAGAACTGGTTAAGGGAAGTTGGGCATTACTCAAAAGTAATGAAAAGATGTCAATTTTAAGCGGCTGTGTTATATGATCAAATATGTAATTTTAAACCATTGCTCTAGCGAAAGTATGGAGAATGGAGAGAAGAGGAACAAAACTCAAAGAAGAGCAGCCTGTATTGGAAAAAGTTATAGTTGTTGACACGAGAAATGACAGCCTCTTGGACCAGGGTAGAGGCCATGGCAATAGAGAAGAGCAATTGTATTTAAAAAGTATTTGAGTGATAGAATGGAATTGATGTAATAGATAATTGGATGTAGCAAGTGAAGAGAGAGAAGACCACGTTGATTCCTAGTTCTGAGCCATAGATGAATGACAGAGCCATTGCCTAAGGAGGAAAATCCCTGGAGATTGAGCAAGTTTGGTGCACAGGGTAAGAGTTCAGTAACTCTGTGGATGTGTGTGTGTGGGGGGGTGGATTCAGGCTTTCTAGTGGATAAGTCTAGTAGGAAGGTAGACCTACACATGCCTAGATCTCAGGCTAAAGATAAACACATTTAGGAGTGATCTGTATTATTGTTGGTTAGTTGGTTGGATTTGTTGTCACTGTGTATTATAAGGGTCTGGAGTCAAACTGCCCAAATTGAAATCTTAGGTCCCTACCACTTTTGTTAAGTGGTCTTGGCCAAGGTACTTATTACCTGCAAGCTTCAGTTTTCTCATCTGCAAAATAAAGTTAATAAGAGGATCCACTTCACAGGATTGTTTTGAAGGTGAAATGAGATAAAAGTGGCAATGTGCATAAAAGATAGCCTTGTATAGAGTGGGCTCTTAATAAATGTTAACAATTCTTAGCCATTATTATCCACTTGGCATTATAAAACTAGCAGAATCTTGGATTTTTGTTAAATGTTACAGAGACAATGCAAAGGCAACAGAATCTCACAGGTTAAATTTTTGTAGACTTCATCCAAATATAAATCATAGTTCAAATCTTCAACAACAGCGATACCTAAATTCCTATTTACAAGCTGATGCCTGTAATTGTCACAGCATGGACTGATACCACTTTTAACACATTCTATTCCATATTTATTCTGTTCTTCAGATTGTAATTTTGTCATCTTTGGTAATCAGTTACTGGAATATGAATATGCATTACTTTAGTAAGGAAGCATTGATAGGAATTAAAGTTACATATCCTAAATTCTTGTCATAATTATTTTTCCTGACCAATCAATAAAGAAAGCATTCAAAATGTAATATTATGCTTCTCAGAGGTATACACTGAAATCTGCCACTGAATAAGTGGTTCCCTTTTTACCTATAATAGATAATATATGTCTAAAAGTATAAATAATTTTATCAGCTGTCATTATCTTGCTCCTTTCCTTCATCAAAAGATACTACAGAATGGAACAAAGCACTAAGTGTAAATAAAGATAAGGATAGGCGTGTGTATGGATGTGTATATACACACATATTCTCATATACATACCTATATGCATATGTACAAAGTAAATTTTTTTTTTAAGATTTTATTTATTTATTTGACAGAGAGAGAGAGAGAGATCAGACTACAGGTAGGCAGAGAGAGAGAGAGAGGAAGCAGGCTCCCCGTTGTGCAGAGAGCCCGATTCGGGACTCGATCCCAGGACCCTGAGATCATGACCTGAGCAGAAGGCAATGGCTTAGCCAACTGAGCCACCCAGGCGCCCCTGTACAAAGTAAATTAAAATGGAATGTGAATTATAAAAACAGTATAGTTTTTAAAAGGTAATGAATCTTTGCCCTGGAAGGAACCGTAAAAGTCACATAGTCCAGTGGCCTCATCAAACAGATGCAATATCTACAGTCCAAAAGACAGGACAAATTGCTTGAGTTTATAGAATTACCCATGGCCGGGTCACAATAGAATGCTGGTCTCCTAGCTCCCAGCCCAGGGTTTCTCCACTGTATTGTGATTGACAGATTTACTATTACATTTTATTTAAAATGGGTTCTGATGGAATCATAAATATGTTTGTTGTGTTCAACATTCCATAGCTCTACTGTAGTAGTAAACAGATTCAAAAGTTAACCAAACTTTAACTGATTACCTATATCTCCTTTATTTAACCATATATTACAGTGTTAAAAAAATAAATAACCCAAGATACACAATTGAAAGATTCATACGGCAAGTCATTTTCTACAAAAGATTTGAAAATAGGGTTGACATCTGTTACAAAAAAGGATTAATTAGGTATTACTTTAAATGATGAATTTTGGCTCCATTTCCCATGAGAACAGTTGGCAAATGTACTGTTCTAATTAGGGATTTGGATCAAAATATCATTTTATTCTAATCATGAAGCCTATTAAGATTTTTATTAATACTATCAGTTTTACTAACTATGTACATCACACATGTTTACATGACAAGCACAAATACTTTTTGTCTGGTGCAAAAAACAATCTTATAAATGGTTTAACATTTACAGTTGAGGGTTATTAATTTAGGGCTAAATTGCTACATTATAATTGCCTTTCATCATGGCATGCTTTCTTCATCATATGTTATTGAAGATATTATACTCTTAAAATCTCATAAGATTCTATAAAATGAGTGACAGACAAAGCAAGGCTATCCCAAGAAGTTTAAATCATGGGCTTGTTTTCTGTGGAAAGGACTAGTTCCTCCAAAAAATACTTTGAAAAGAAAGCACATGCCACATACCACAACTCTCATCTACTGTCTTCCCACTGTATCCAATTCCAGTCAAGTGACTTGTCCCAGCTCCTACTGCACAGTATTTAGAAGTGAAGTGCAGATAATAAAAAGAACACAGAAATTCAAATGTGGAATCCTGGGCTCAATTCCTGCCCTTACTACTTACTCGCTATCACTTTAGGCTTGTTACTCAAGCCCCTAAACTCTTCCTATCTTCATTTGATGATAATATATCCATTTCTCAGGGATTATTGTGAGAACTGCATGAGATGACGTATGGATACAGCATACAGTGTTACATATTTATTCAATAATTATCAAGTACCTTTCCTAGAATTTGCAAATAGTTGTTACACATTTCCAAAAGTGAACTAAGCCACTGGTTGGGGTGGGAGAGAAGCTAAAATGGAAACATATGTATGTGCATAAATATTAAACTTCTTGCTGATTTCCGCTGATAACATGCTTATTTTTAATGAATGTTTGATTATTTATTTATGGAAAAGAATTATCTTAATCTTACTTAGAGCAATCACAGAAAATTACCTCTCTTTTAAAATTTTCATTATAATGGGCAGAAGAATAAAAACACCAAATCACACCACTAAAAAATAGACATTTGGAAATGCTAGTTGCATGAGGAGGCTTGGTCTGTTGTAAATGTGTCCTTACTGCCACCACTGCATGCTGTCACCTCAGAGGACAAGGAAGTAATTGTGGCCGAGACAGAGCTCACAGTTGGGGCTTAGACGGGAGAGGGGGTATCTGCTGGATGGATTTTCATAGACAGAAAGGAGGGAGCCTGGCAGGAAGAATGTGTGTGTAGGAGGGCAATTAGGTAGTGCATCTTTAAAAACATCTATCAAATGTACTTCTTAAGAGACAGTAGATTTGGGCACCTGGGTGGCTCAGTGGGTTAAAGCCGCTGCCTTCGGCTCAGGTCATGATCCCAGGGTCCTGGGATCGAGGCCCACATCGGGCTCTCTGCTCGGCAGGGAGCCTGCTTCCTCCTCTCTCCTCTCTCTCTGCCTGCCTTTCTGCCTACTTGTAATCTCTCTCTCTGTGTCAAATGAATAAATAAAATCTTTAAAAAAAAAAAAGAGACAGTAGATTATAAGCAGGGAAATCTTATCCAAAAATGTTAAAAACTATGTGTGCACGCTAACTTATATTCTTATTTAGACTCATATTTTTAAATTTCTTAAAGTTAATTTGTAACGTCTTTCACCTAATAGGTCAAGTAAACATTTGTAATATCCAGTGACAAGGAAGTTTCTGGAAGCAATGCTTTTAGAAGTAGGTTCTAAGTGAAAGAGGCTGCCTCATAGTCATTGCCCTATCCTCTGATCCTGTGGTCGTTCTTAACAGCCACCATGCCCTCAGTCTCAGTAGGAAGTGAAATCTTTGCATGAAGACCAACTTGGAATAAAATTTTTAAAAGATGTTTACAAGACCCATTTTTAGAATTCAAAATGAAAATAATGTTTATAGAGATCCATAAAAATGCTTATTCTTATAACTTAAATTATTTACTTTACTGAAGAAAGAATGCCAATGAGAAAAATTGGCACTATATTTTAGCTTCTAAAAGGTTCATACCCAGACATATTTCAGAAGTAGTAATAAAGAAACAGGAATTAGCCTTCAAAGTGAATATACATCGCAGGGCGCATCTCAAAAGTAGTTAGGCCACATGCTGCTTACTGCTACAAAGTCTGCATCAGTCTATTATCAAAAGTCCCAAGCTCAACTAGCTAAAAGTACTCCTTGTAAATTGCCATTGTTTGTCCCTTTCAGTCTCATGAACTGCTCTGGCAAAACTCCATGTGGGATAAACTCAATTACCTGCCTCTAGGCTGTATCTTTGAAGCTGGGCATCTGTGAAGAGATCTATACAGTTGAGTAAATTTGCATCACCATGTTTTTATGATTAACCTCTTCTCCTAGCAGAGTCCTTCAATTCTGAATCCTAGGCTTTCTTGCCCTCTCAAGGAATTTACTTCTTTGGTTGTTCTTTCTCTCCCGTTCATCTTAAACCCCTCCTCCAACTGTATTATTTCATTAACATGTAAGTGTCTTCTACTGTTTCAGATCTTTATAAAAGTTGTTTGGGTTTTTTTTTTTTTTAAAAGCATCTCATAGTCTCACAGTTACTGCTCTATATTTCTCCTTCTATTTGTATCCAATTTAAAAAAAAAAACTTTCTTCTGGTCTTGGCTTTCTTTCTGAACCTTCTGTTTACCTTTCAACTTACTCAAATCTGTCATCTACCTGCAACACTCGGTCTAACTCACTCTTGCTAAAGTTGACACTGACCTCCATAATGGATTTTTAAGAATTGACCCAAGGGGTCACCATTTCTCAAAACCATGGGCTTCACTGACTCCTTGACACCACCATTCCTCCTATAACTTTGGCAATTCTTTCTCAGTCTCCTTTGCTAGTTACTCTTTTGTTTCAACATCTCAATGTTGAAGTTCCTTGGGTTCTTTTCTTAGAATCTCTACCTAAGTGGTCTCCTTCATTCTCATGATTTTAAAAATACTGTCTGTGCTAATGATGCCCAAATTCATATTGCCAATCCTAATCCCCAGAATGACAGATTCATATCCAATTGACTACTTGACTCACCATTTAAATGCCTCAGGATCATTGCAAACCAACTTTTCCAATATGAACAAGTTCCCTCCACTATTCCTTTCAATGATTTTGCTTCCTATTTCTCTTAAATCCAATCTCTTTAACAAGGTCCCCAGTGATCTGCAGGATTTGGCCGCTGTCCATATCTTAAAACTCTATCTCTTGTTTCCACATGGCAACCTCAGTGAACCAATTCCGATAGAGAACACCAACCTTTCACCTGCCTCAGATTTTACGTTATTTTCTCCATTTAGACAGCAAATTCACTTCTCCTCACCTATCCATTAACAGTCTTCACTTGGCTAAAACTGAATCATTTATTAAGATCCAGTTCAAATATTATACCCACCAACTCTCCAATCCAACTTAGCTCCTACTCCCCAGCTGTTATTCTGTTTCTTAGGAGCCAGTTAATTTATTTCATAGAAGTTATCACCACGTTTAATTATATAATTATGTGAGTGTTTATGTCCACTTTTCTAGTAGATGATAAACACCATGAAGCAGGGGCATTTTCCATTTTATTTACCACTGTAACATACTCTGTGGTTCAATACATGTGAGTTCCTGAACCAACTGAATAAAAGTTTATTATTAGCTAGTTAATCAGATTAAACCATTTAATCTTTGTAATGATAGTACATACAACATTTTTGTGTGTATTAGAAATATAAAACATTTAATATTTGTATCTCATATAATATTCAAATTTACAAGGTGTGTGGCATGGCATAACTACCTTGAAAGTTCTCCAGTTTACAGTGTCTCTATTTTATATTATGGATTTGAAATCCCAAACATAATTTCTGTTAGCAGATAATGCAACTGAGGCTTAAAAACCTAAGAGGTTAGTAAAATTCACATTTCTATAAGATGGCAGATCTTTAGATTGTCATACCAAGTGTTCCTTACTATGTATTAAACTGCTTCAAGAATGTAATTGTATAACATTGCTTCAGGAATAAACTTTAGGGGTGCCTGGGTGGCTTGGTCAGTAAGTGTCAGACTCTTGATTTCAGCTCAGGTTGTGGTCTCAGGGTTGTGAGATCAAGTCCCCTGTCAGGCTCCATGTTCATCAGGGAGTCTGCTTGAGATTCCTTCCCTCTCCCTCTCCCTCTCCCTCTGCCCCTCCCTACTGCTCACACAACTCTCTTTCTCTCTCTCTCTCTCTCTCAAATAAAGAAATAAATCTTTAAAAAAAATAATTTTTAAACCTTTAGAGAAATAGGTCAGAAAAACAATTTTGTCATTTATTCCCTTGAAAGACAATCACAAGAAACATTAACTTTGATGCCAGTAATAAAATCCTATTTCCAAATTTACTCCCCACACCTCTCCCACCAAGGACAATGATAAATAACCTTGGCAACAGAATTAAAATGTTTAAAATGATTCTATCTAGAGATAAACTACACCACCTTGATTCCTGGTTCCATTCACTCATTAAAATCAGATAATGTGCTATGGGAGGAATCCCCCTAATTTTTAGGAGAGGAATATGATAAAAATTGTAACTGGTTTGGCCTATTAAAACATTGTCTTCAGGGTGCCTGGATGGCTCCATCAGTTAAGCAGCTGACTCTTGATTTTGACTCAGGTCAAGAACTCAGAGTCCTGGGATCAAGTTCTGTGTTTGGTTCCATACTCAGAGGGGAGTCTGCTCCTTCTCCCTCTGCCCATCTCCCTCTCTCTCAAATAAATAAATAAATCTTAAAAAAAAATGCTGTCTTCCACCTACCTATCCACTCATCAGGTAACCCAAAAATTTATTTTGATAGCTATTTTCTAGGCAGCTAAGTCCTATTCACACAGTGACTCAGGCAGGTGCTGTGGCATTAGCAAGCAGACTCACATCAAGCCATTTCTCAAAGAACTACTGTTTTGCCTTATTGTTAATATGAACAATAATAGCGATAGATAATATTTACTCAATACTAGCAATGGTTGAAGCACTATTTGAGATTTTTTAAAGTGCTACTTTACTTTATTCTCTAAACCCTACTTTATTCTCAAACCACTCTTTAAGATAGACATTATTTTTGCCATTTTGTTTATAGACTGAAGCTCATGGATCATGAAAATGAGCTTCAAGATTGCTCAGCTGGTAGGTTGTAGAGCTGGAATGTTAACTCAGGTTTATCTGCCTAGAATCCATTTTCTTTACATACTGGCAATACAGTAGTCTCCCCTTATTCAGGGGGGGATACATTCCGAGACCCTCAGTGGATGCTGAAACTGCAGATAGTATCAAACCCAATGTACTCTGTTTTTTCCTATACAGACATACCTATGATAAATGATAAAGTTTAATTTATTAATTAAACTTACTGTGCCTAATAGAGCAAGAGAGTAATGATAATGATACTAAAATAGAACAAGTATCATAACATACTGTAAATAAAAAGTTGTGTGAGGCTGGTCTCTCAAAATATTTTGTACTATACATTCTTGTGATAATGTGAGATAATAAAATGCCTACAAGATGAGATGAAGAGAAGTGACTGATGCAGGCACCATGACATAGCATTACACGACTATTACCATGTGGACCATTCGTCATGAGGACCCACAGTGACTGCAACCACAGGAAGTGAAGCAGGTAACAGGAGAGGCTCTACCATGTTGACCAGCCTTTGTCCTTTTCGATTAATCTTGGTTCCTTTATTTTCAAGGTAATGACTACAGTTCTTTTTATGTGTATCTCATGTTTTCCTAAGAATTTTTTAAAACTTCCATTAAGAATGGGTGTGAATAGGGCGCCTGGGTGGCTCAGTGGGTTAATGCCTCTGCTTTCGGCTCAGGTCATGATCTCAGGGTCCTGGGATCGAGGCCCGCATCGGGCTCCCTGCTCAGCGGGGAGCCTGCTTCCCCCTCTCTCTCTCTGCCTGCCTCTCTGCCTCCTTGTGATCTCTCTCCCTCTGTGAAATAAATAAATAAAATCTTTAAAAAAAAAAAAAAAAAAGAATGGGTGTGAATAACAAGAAGATAGCAATTATGTGAGGTACAGAATGTGCTAACTAACTTTATGGGGGTAAACATTTTGCATTATATACATATATCAAATCATCACAATGTGCAACTTATTTTCCACAATATTATATGTCAATTATATCTTGATAAAGCTGGGGAAGGAAAAAAAAAAGAAATGGGTAAGAGATATGAGCATGAGGTCAGACAGAAGCAAGAAATCCAATTTTTTCACTTACCAGCAGTTGAGCTTGGGCACATTATCCTACTTCAATAAGCCTCAATTTCCTTGTCTATAAAACAAGAACAAAAATAATTATAAGCTACTTTATGGCTTCTCTTGAGAAATAAAAAGTGCATGTCATACACCAAATATACTCCTCAGCCCATAGGAGATGCCCAGTACGTACTAGGTGGTATTACATTTTTAAAAATTGTATTTCAGGGGCACCTGGGTGGCTCAGTCAGTTAAGGGGCTGCCTTCAGCTCAGGTCATGATCCCAGGGTCCTGGGATCAAGTCCCGCATCGGGCTCCCTGCTCAGCAGAGAGCCTGCTTCTCCCTCTCGCTCTGCCTGCTGCTCTGCCTACCTGAGCTCTCTATCTCTCTGTCAAATAAATAAATAAAAATCTTTTAAAAGTAAAAAAATAAAAATTGTATTTCAATATCACTTTGTCACTTGTTAGCTGTGTGACTTTGAGAGGACTGCTTAACCTCTCCAGGCTCCATTTCTGTTTATCTAAGATAGCAATTATAATATTATGACCTCCTTAATCATTTTGTCCAAATCAATTTTTGTTCAAACTGGGATACATTTGAGAAAGAAAAAAGGCATCAAAATAAGTCATGTGACTTATGAAACATTCACTAAAAGTGGTTTCATTTATGCTAGTAGACCTAGAAAATAGTTCTGTAGAAAAACAATTATAAAATGAAATTATTTCTTAAAAAGCTAAATAGCAGGGTGCCTGGGTGGCTCAGTCAGTTAAGCCGCTGCCTTTGGCTCATGGGATCGAGTCCCACATCAGGCTCCCTGCTCAGTGGAGAGCCTGCTTCTCCCTCTCCCTCTGCCTGTCACTCTGCCTATTTGTGCTCTCTATCTCTCTGTCAAATAAATTAATAAAATATTTTTAAAAAAAATCTAAATAGCATATATTTGTGTACTTAAAGCCAAGTGAAATTTTTTTTCATAAATTTTTTCATAAACCTAGAAATATCCTCAAAATTACATTTTCGGTCAATATATTTGAAATTCTTGATATCTCTAATTGACTATTCTATGTAGAACATAATATTTGAGAAAATATTCTGTTTACACCACTGAGTGATATGGTCTGTTCAGTGTAAATTCTGCTAAGTGCAAAATAGTCTGAATTTTATTCTTTCATATTTAAGTGGAAATACTTCATCTTAAATATCTTTTGTCGCCATTCAAAATAACAGTGTTCAACAAATAGTATTACAATTGTGACTTGTCAATAAGTTGACACTTTTTATTATTCTTTGGAATGTTTCACCAAATTTGGATTCTCCAATATCACTGATCCTCTCAATTTCACTTTATTGTGATACAGAAAATAAATGTACACAAATAAAAACCAGAAGCTCTATCAAAAGATTCTCTTGGTCAGATGAGATATTCCAAAATACAATTATAGAATTTTAAAACTAACTAATGTACATTAACATTCTTATTAATTAATTTGCTCAATTGTTTCCTTTGTAGGTATAAATTTCGATGACTTCCTGTTATCATGCTTTGTCTTCAGTAGTTGCAGTTCCCTTCAAAGCTTCAAAAGTTGAAATTCCACTCTAACACAGTGATTAAATATTTCTAATTGTTAATGTTAATTGTTAATTTCTCATTTTAACAACATGAACTATTAAGGAACTTGGTTATGAAAAAATCAATATAACTGTAAGACAATTAGAATGATTTACAAAATTGTTTAATTGAAGCTCAAGCATATCTAAAATTGAATTTGTGACATGTCATAAGAAGAGAAAATGTATATTGCCATGATAATGTGTGTGTGTGTGTGTGTGTAATATTAGCTCCTTCAAAAAATTTTTGTAGTTCAGTTCTCTGTGTATGTATAGAATATTTATAAATTTGGATCATTATAGTTTATATTTCAAAGAACAGAATACTATAGCTTGTTTGAATTGTAAATAATGAATGTACCATAACAAATTTCCTGTACATGGCTCCTCCATAAATTTCTTAATTTACTAGGAAACATTTTTTTTACCATACATTATGCTACACAAAATTTATAATCATCTTATCTCCATGAAAACAAATACATCTTTAGTGTTCACCTTTACAAATAAATTAACGAAGATGTTCAAAATAATGATATTTCACTTTCAATATAGTGAATTTCCAAAACAAAGAAGTTTTACTTAAATTCTGTGAACTGGATTTGGAAGGAATTAAACCATTTCCAGAATGTAACTAGTTTTCCAATTTGAAATTTGATGACTGATATAAATGTATATGAGCTTCTACGATATAGGTGATATATGTGTTTGTTTAAATGTGAATGAAATTATTCTACTGTGAAAACGATGTGTGAATAGCTACCACTGCACACTTCATATGTATACAGGAAATCTTAGATATCCACAGCAAAAATAATATACAAAAATCATGTGATCTAGATGAAAACTCATGCTTCACAAAGTGATATATAAGTGTACCTTTTGTAGCTATATGCATTAAATCATATTTTGGCCCAGCGTTTGCAAACAAATACTAATTTGGGAGGTTATTTTTATTATGGCACAATCTGTTTAACATAGGATTTACCATTTTAATGACTTTTAGGTGTATGCGTTAGTGACATTAAGGACATTCACAACGTTCTGCAAATGTAACTACTATCCAATATTTTTTCATCATCCAAAACAGTAATTCTGTGCCCACTGAACAATAACTCCCATTTTCCCACCTCTGGACCCCTGATACCTTCTATTCTACTCTGTCACTATGAATTTGCCTATTCTAGGTACCTCATATAAGTGAAATCACACAATATTTGCTTTTGTATCTGGCTTATATCACTTAGATAATGAGCTTAAGAGTTTGTCCATGTTGTTGAATGTATCCAAATTCCATTCCATTTCAAGGCAGAATAATAATCACTAATACTAATTTTGGAAGTAACTACTATTTCTGGTTTGTATAGAGTCTTATTGTTAATGACATCATCCACAGTGGGTGGAAAATGTCAGCAAATACTTGCGTAAATTACATTTTTATCACCAACTTAATTGAGAAATGGAGAAAAATTGAGAAATTCAGATCTCAATTTTTCACAATACATGTTCTTTCATCTTCCAGGAAATATGTG
Source organism: Ailurus styani (assembly GCA_002007465.1). Classification (NCBI taxonomy): domain Eukaryota; kingdom Metazoa; phylum Chordata; class Mammalia; order Carnivora; family Ailuridae; genus Ailurus; species Ailurus styani. The sequence continues at coordinate 14,332 of LNAC01000833.1, read as the reverse complement.
TGTGTGTGTGTGTGTGTGTGTGTGTGTGTGCGTGTGTTGATGCCAGAATATTCTACTGTCAAAAAGTTACCAAAAATAAAATTGGTATAAATTTGTAAATTCAGACCATTCTGTCAATAAAAAAGTACATTATCATAGGAAGAACAGGCCTCTCTCTAATAATGTATCCAAGTATGCAAGTGATATTAATCTTTGGGATTCGGGAACTAGAAATAAGAATTCATGGTAATTTTCACAAAAATCTTATTCTATATTTTTCATAACATGTTATTTTTGTCTTTAAATAATAATGAGTGACCATAATAGTAAATAATTTTTCTGTGATAGAATTAAAGTTTTCACAGATTTTTTATGTTAAGAAACTATAATAATAAATACATAGTTTTTATTATTATTATAAAGCAATGTTATGATAAGTTTATATAATTCAAAAACATGTAAAAATGACCTCTACCATGTAGACATTTGAGAACCTAAACTAAGGTAATATTAATTTTAAAAATTATTTAGAAATTGAAAGATATTGCCAGAAATATTTAAAATTGAAATTCATTATTTTTTCCAACTTTATTTAGATACAACTGACATAAAATTGAGTAAGTTTAAGTTGTACAAGATGATCTGGTATGCATAAATGTGAAATACTACAATAAGTTTACATCTCAGTTATATTTTTGGTAAGAACTTTAAAAATTTACTCTTCTAGCAACTTGCAGGCATACAATACAAAATTATTAAATATAGTTACCATATTGTGCACTAGATTCCCAGAATTTATTCATCTTATAACAGGAATTTTGTACTTTGACCACCTTTACCCATCTCCTACATGCCCTTGCCCTGGCGACCACCAGTCTACAATCTGTCTCTATGAGTTTCATTTTTTTAATGTCCATATATCAGATCATACAGTATTTACCTTTCTCTGTTTGACTTTTTTCATTCAGCATAATGCCCTGAAGTTTTGTCCATATTGTTACAAATGACAAGATTTCCTTCATTATTAAGGTTGAATAACACACACACACACACACACATCACATCACATTGCCTCACATATTCTTTATCCATTCACGCATTGAAAGACACTTAGGGTGTTCCATGTCTAGGCTATTGTATATAATGCTACAATGAACATGGAGGTGCAACTACCTTTTCAAGACAGTCATTTCATTTCCTTGAGATATATACCCAGAAGAGATATTGTTGGATCATGTAGTTGTTCTACTTTTAATTTTTTGAGGAATCTCTGTATTGCTTTTTTTTTTAACTTATAGTAACTTTTCCATTTTATTTACACTTATAGTTCTTCTTCTGTAGCAAATGTAAGGCTTTTCCATTTTCCATATTGCTTTTCATGGTAGCTACATCATTTTACATGCCCACCAGCAATGCACAAGGGTCCTAATTTCTGTATCTCCTGGCCAACAGTGGTTCTTTTCTTTTTTTTTTTTAATTTGTTCACCTTAAAAAAAAATAGCCGTCCTAATGAGTGTGAAGTATTATCTCATTGTGGTTTTCATTTGCATTTCTTTTTTTTTCCAAGTAAAGCAATATAAATTTATTAGGTTTATTAAGGGAAGATACAGAAAAAAAACTGGAGTGAGAGGGGTCCCGACAGGGTTGCCAGTAAGGACCTTCAGCATTGGTCTTTTATAGGAAGCTAACCAGGGAACTTAAATCCTTTTAACATTTCTACTGATATCACCATTGAGCAAGGACTAGTGATAACATCTTCAATGGCTTACTTCCTTTTTAGGGTCTCCGTTAGAGACAATTTTACTTCTTCCTTAACAATTTAGATGTTGTTTATTTCTCTTTTCTTCACTTTCTCTTTTCCTCACCGTTCTGGCTAGGATTTTCAGTATAGGCTGAATGGGAATGGTAATAGTTGACACCCTTGTCTTCCTCTTGATCTTAGAAGGAAGTTTTAAGTATTCACTGAATGTGATCTTAGCTGTGAGCTTGTAATACAGGGCTCTCACTATTTGGAAGTATGCTCCATCTATACTCAATTTGTTGAGAATTTTTATCATCAAAGAATGTTAAATTTTGTCAAATTGCTTTTTCTGTATCTATTGAGATGCTCATATGAGTTTTACCTTTCTTTCTATCAACATGATCTATCATATTTGTTGATCTGTTGTTGATATGTTGAACCATGATTGTATCCTAGTGATGAATCCCCCTTGATCATGGTGTATAATTCATTTAATGTGCTGCCGAATTCAATTTGCTAGTAATTTGTTGAGAATTTTTTTCAAGGATATTCATCAAAGATATTGTTCTGTAATTTCCTCTTCTTGTGCCTTCATCTTGCTTCAGCATCTGGGTAATTTGACCACATAAAATGAGTTTGAAAGTCCTTCCTCCTCTTCCAATTTTTTGAAGGAGTTTGGGAAGGACTGACATTAATTTTTCCTTTAAATGTTTGGTAAATCCACCTGTGAACCCAACTGGTCCTGGGATTTTCTCTGTTGGGAGTTTTCTGACTAATGACTTAATCTCCTTACTACTCACTATTAGTCTGTTCAGATTTATTATTTTTTTCATGTTTTAGTCTGGGTACATTGTATGCCTCTAGAAATTTATCCATTTATTCTAGACTGTCTAATTTGTGGTGTAGAATTTCTCATATTAGTTTCTAGTGATCCTTTGTATTTATGTGGTATCAGTTGTAATGTCTCCTCTTTCATTCATAATTTTACATATTTGAGTCCTCTCTTTTTTTTTCCTTGAGTAGTCTAGCTAAGGGATTGTTAATTTTGTTTATCTTTTCAAAGAACCAACCTTTGGCTTTGTTATTATTTTCTATTGTTTTCCTATTTTCTATTTCATTTAATTTCTGCTCTGATCATTATTTCCTTCCTTCTATTAAATTAAATCCTTCCTTCTATTAGATTATTGCTCTTCTAGCCCCTTGAGGTGTAATGTTAAATTGTTTACTTGAAACTTTTCTTTCTTCCTTTCTTTCTTTCTTGCTTTCTTGCTTTCTTGCTTTCTTTTTCTTTTTCTTTTTGATGTATACATTTATGGCTATACTTTCCTCTTAGAACTGCTTTTGCTTTATCTCCTAAGTTTTGGTATGTTTCCATGTTCATTTGCCTTCAGTTAATTTTCATTCCTTTTTTGATTTCTTCTTTGATACATTCGTTATTCAGGGTGTGTTTTTTAATTTCCATCTATATAGGAATTTGCTAGCTTTCTCCCTGTGACTGTTTTCCATTTTCATATCATGATGGTCAGAAAAGATACTTGATATAATTTCTATCTCATTAAATATATCGAGTCTTTTGTGTGTGTGTGTGCCCTAACACATGATCTTTCCTAGAGAATTTCCGACTTTCCTTGGAAGCATTGTAATCTGTTGCTGTTGGATGGAATGTTCTGTAAATGTCTGTTAGGTCTATTTGGTCTACAGCATTGTTCAAACCCACTGTTTTCTTATTGATTCTCTGTCTGGATGATCTATCCTTGTTGAGAGTGTGTTATTAAGGTCACCAACTACTATTGTATTGATGTTTATTTCTCCTTTTAGCTATGTTAGCATTTGCTTTATAACTGTTTAGGTGCCCCAATATTAGGAGCATAAATATTTTAATTATTATATCTTCTTGAAGAATTGATCCCTTTTGCATTATACAATGAAATTCTTTGTCACTTGTGACCATTTTAAGCTTCAAATCTATTTTTTCTGATATAAGTTATTTATTACCCCTGGTTTCTTTTGGTTACCATTGGCTTAAAATTATTTTCTTAACCTTTTTACTCTAAGTCTGTGTGCATCCTTAAAGCTAAAGTGAGTTGTTCATAGGCAGCATATCCTTAGATTTTGTTTTTTCCTCCATTTTTCCATTCATTGTCTTTTAATTGGAGATTTAATATGTTTATATTTAAAGTAATTATTGATGGATAACAATTTTCTATTGCCATTGTGTTGTTTTCTGACTGCTTTGTAGATTCTTTATTACTTTCTTCCTTTCTTGCTCTCTTCCTTTGTGAAATGATGACTTTTTGTGTTGTTATTATTTGACTTGACTGTCTTGTCCTAACTTTTGTATATCTACTACAGGTTTTTCTTTTGTGGTTACCATGAGGCTTACATTAAGTATCTTATAGTTATAACATCCCATTTTAACCTGATAAAAACTTAACTTCCATAGCATACAGAAACTATATACTTTTACTTCTTTCCCTTCCATCACGTTGTAGGCTATTGAAGTTATAATTTATATCCTTCATATATTGTGCATACAATAATAAATTATTGCAGTTATAGTTATTTTTACCATGTTTATTTTTTAACTTTTAAACTACAGTGTTAAGTGATTTACACACCACCATTACCATGTTAGAGAATTTGATTTAACTATATATTTACCTTTACTGGTAAGTTTTATACTTTTATATTTTCCCAATGTTAATTAGCTTCACTTCAATTTAACTAGTAAAACACTGTTCAATATTTCTTATTTGGCAGGTCTAACGGTGATAAACTACCTCAGTTTTATTCATCTGGGAAAGTTTTCTTCTTTCTTTCATTTCTGGAGGACAATTTTGCTGTATAAAAATTCTTGGTTCATAGGATTTTTTTCTTTCAACATTTTGAATAAATCATCTCACCCTCCCTGACCTACAAAGTTTCTGCTGATGGTGTATTACGTGTGTCCATGTATGTGATCAGTTGTTTTTCTACAGCTGCTTTCAAATTTTCTCTTCTTATTTGACTTTTGACAATTTAATTATAATGTGCCTCAGTTTAGCCCTTTTAGGATCGAAACTTTTGGGGGTGCTTTGAGCCTCATGAATCTGGATGTGCATTTCTCTTCCCAAGTTTCAGAGTTTTTCCACAGAAAACTTAGTCTTCAATAGTGAAAAAGATTCACTTTCCCTTTCTCCTTCTCTTCTCCTTCCAGGATTCTATTATGCATGAATTTATCTTATTTTGCTGATGTCCCATAAATTCTATAGGCTCTCTTCACAGTGTTTCATTCTTTTTTTTCCTTTTGACCCCTGGCTGTATAATTTTCAATTGAAATTGTAAATTGATTTTTCTTTTTCTGCTTTTTGAAATCTGCTATTGAAGCTTTCTGTTGAATTCTTCAGTTTAGTCACTACTCTTCAGCTTTGGTATTTCCACTTAGTCTGCCTAACGATTTTATTTTTCTTTGCTAAACTTTTCATTTTGTTCATGAATCCTTTTCCCAATTTCATTTAGTTGTCTGTTTGTCTATTCTTCTAGTTCACAGAATTTCCATAAGAGGATTATTCTAAAGTTTCTGTTAGTTCAACGATCACATTTTAGGGTCAGTTATGGTAGCTTTATTAGTTTCCATTGGTGGTGTCATGTTTACCTGATTCTTTGTGATCCTCATATCCTTGTGTTTGCATCTGCATTTGAATAAACAGTCTCTTTGTTCAGATTTTGGAGGTTTTGTTTCAGTATGGAAAGACCTTCACCAGCCAGCTCAGCTTAGGGTACTTGGTCAGCTGGTAGCATCTGTGAGCAGATGGAGTATGCCACTGGGGTCTCTAGTTAGGTGAGGCCAGCCCTCCTGTTCTTGATGGGGTGGTTTGTCACTGGTTGAGTTGGCCTTCTGGCTGGACTCTGTTCAAGTAATGCTGCTATGTGCACTACCTGGTTGGGCAAGACTGTTGGTTGTCTTTCGTGTTTAGATGGCACATTCTCTGGGCTCTGCAGTCACCTCTGGTTGGGTAGAGTTGCAGGCTATATTCCCCACAGCTCAGTGCCACTGATGAAATTTTGAAAATTTTGCAATGGTATAAGGTTTGGGACTGTGCTCTGTAATCCTTCCTGTTCACGTAGTGCCACCGGCTGTCCTCCCAACCTGGATGTCATCACTGGCTGGACTCTGCATTTAGGCAGGGCTGAGGCTGGACTTCAGGGTCAGATGGGACCTCAGTCTATGCTCTGCAATTAGGGCAGCAGACTGTGCCTCAGAGCTGGGCAGTGCTGCAGGCTGGGCTTCACAGTTCAGTAGGCCATTAGCCATGCTTCACTGTTGGGAGAGGTTGCTGGCTGGGCTCTCGGGTCAGGTGGTGCCTCTAACTATAGTCTATGGTTGGGTGAAACTGGTGACCATGCTCTGCAGCTGGGTAGTGCCATTGTCTTTACTTCTCGGTCACATAAGCCTACACACTATGCTCTGTGCTTGAGTAAGGTCACTGGGTGAGCTCCCTGCTTGGGTGAGGACACAGGCTATTTGGCTGCCCATTAAGGACATCTCCTCTGCTCTACTACTGGCTAGGGTTATAAGCTGGGGTTGGCTGGGTGGTTACCATAGGCTGAACTCCAAATCTTCTCAAGAAGCTTGAGCTTCCCTGGTTATGTGGAGCAAGAGGCTATGCTCAACAGTTGGACAGGGCTGCTGGCTTGGGTCCCTGCCAGGCAGAGCCATAACATACCTTCCACAGCTTTGTGCTCAGCAGTTAGACAGAACTATAAATTTCCTCCCCTGCTCAGGCAAGGCCAGAATATGTGCTTCACAGTCAATGAGGCCCTGTGGCTGGTGAACCAAATCAGGGGGAACTGCCAACCAAGCTTCCAGGCCTGACAGGGTCACTGGCCTGAGTTGACTAATCTACAGAGCGGCTGTCTGGATCACTGCTCAGGTGCCACTGCAAGCAGGAATGAAGTCTGCTAAAATAGTAAATGCTGGTTTCTTTAAGCCCCGCCCCCATCTGTCTCTATCTTAATCCCAGTACTTGAACTCCACAGATTCTCCCCATGATCCCATGATCCCTTTGAGGGATGACCCAAGTGAACCTCCCGGGAAGCATCTCACGATGCTGGGGAAATTGGATGTCCCTCTTGGATCCTTTTTTTCCCACTGGAGAAACTCGAGGGCCAGGGAGGTTCTCTTAGTAAGGCACTGTGCCCTCCCTCCCAGAAAGGGGTGATGTGATTAAAATGAAACCACTTCTCTCACCTTTCAAATGCAGTCCTGCTCAGTCCCTGTGGTCCAGGGGAGTGTTACAGCCTCCTCCCAGGACTCTTCAGTTTCACAGTAGTGTCCTGTCTATGCATAGTGGCTAGTTGGTCTTCGTATTAGGGGGACTGAAGTCAGTAACCAGGAACAACCTAAGTCACCATCTTGATGATGTTATCCTCCTCCTTTAAGCTATTATTCTTAAAATGAAATTTTAAAATACGCAAAGCAACAATTCCTTCATAACATTGACCTTTGTTTTATAAAAAATATTCCAGACATAGAACACCTTTCATTTCCCATTTCTCTTGCTTGGATTTTTAAGAGTGGTTCCAAAACTATCTTCAAGTTATGCATCAGACTATATGTTTCATATAAGCTCATTTCCTTTCTTTAGAGGTGAAAATATCTTTTCTCCTTGCTCCGATTTTGGTTTTCCTGTTGAAGTTAATATTGTTTCTGCTAATTCAGAGTTTAAATCAATTTCTGATTTCATATAGAGTATTCCACACAATGTTTGCATCTCTTTTCACTTCACATGCCCTCCTTTAAGGTATTTAAAAGGACTGTGGGAGATGAGCTCTAAGATGGCAGAGGAGTAGGAGACCTAAATTTTGTCTGGTCCCAAGAATTCAGCTAGATAGTTATCAAACCATTCTCAACACCTACAGAGTCAGCAGGAGACTGAAGAAAAGAATAGCAGCAACTCTATGGAAAACAACAACAACAACAAAAACAAAATAAACAACAACAACAACAACAAAACACTTTCCGGAAGGTAGGACATGGAGAGTAGTGAATCCGAGGCAATATATGGGAAGATAGGCAGGGGAGGGAGCCTCCATTGGCTGGCTACCAGCTAGTGATAAAAGAGCAGAGCACAAAATTAGAACTTTTAGAAGTCTGCTCCGCTGAAGGACTTTGCTCCCGTGGCTAAGTCGGGGGAGTGGGGGGTGAAACCTTCACTGGGACAGTATGTTCTCAGGGTTACAGAAAGACTGAAGGTGCCAGAATATAGCAGAGCTCCCAGTAATGGAGTGTAGAAGCTGGCTGCAAAGACTGAGCCGAGGAGGGGGCTCTCAGCTCAGGGTTGCTGTAAACTGTGATCCAGGGCACAGTTGTGCCACTACTCTTTGAGCAGGAACCTAATAAGTAACAGATCTGGGAGACTCACCTTCCTCCACTGGGAGGAGTGGCACAGGAGCATGCTGCAGCAATCTGCTGGGTTTGGAGACTCCAAACAAGGCCATGCGCCAGAGAGAAAAATGCTCAGGCACAGGCCGGGTGAGCATGGAGTGAGGCTGGAGACTAGGGAGACGGGAGAGATTGACTGCTTTCTTTGAGGCTCACTGAAGAGGGAGGCCCCAAGCTCTCAGGTCCTCTGGGCCGGAGAGTGGGAGGACACCCTTTTCATTCCTGTCCTCCAAAGCTATACAGAAAGCACTCAGGGAACAAAAGCTCCTGATCGCGAACCCTAGCAGATTACTTAGCCTGGCCCCTGGCAAGGGCGGTGCAATTCCACCTCAGGCAAAGACACTTGAGAATCACTGCAGCAGGCCCCTCTCCCAGAAGATCAGCAAGAACATCCAGCCAAGACCAAGTTTACTGGTCGATGAGAACCGCAAAACTCCAGCACTAGTGAAATACAGCACATACCCTTATTTTTGTATATATATATATATACAATATATATATATTTTTTTTTCTTTCTTTAAAATTTGGGAATGCAGTTTCTTCTAAAGACCAAAATACGCCCAGAATCTAGTGTGTGGCTGTGTTCTATTCACCAGTCTGATCATATTCTTCCTTTTATTTTTTTCCTTCTCCCCAGCCCTCCGTTTTGGGTCTCTTTTGACTTGTTTATTGTATATTTTTCTGGGGTTGCTCTTACCCATGTAGCATTTTGTTCTTTTGTTCATCTATTCTCCAGACAAAATGACAAAATGGAAAAACTCACCTCAAAAATAANTGAGAACCGCAAAACTCCAGCACTAGTGAAATACAGCACATACCCTTATTTTTGTATATATAGTATATATAGTATATATATATATATATATATATATACAATATATATATATATACAATATATATATATTTTTTTCTTTCTTTAAAATTTGGGGATGCAGTTTCTTCTAAACACCAAAATACGCCCAGAATCTAGTGTGTGGCTCTGTTCTATTCACCAGTCTGATCATATTCTTCCTTTTTTTTTTTTCCTTCTCCCCAGCCCTCCGTTTTGGGTCTCTTTTGACTTGTTTATTGTATATTTTTCTGGGGTTGCTCTTACCCATGTAGCATTTTGTTCTTTTGTTCATCTATTCTCCAGACAAAATGACAAAATGGAAAAACTCACCTCAAAAATAAAGAACAAGAGGCAATACCAACTGCCAGGGAGCTAATCAACATGGACATTACTAAGATATTGTAACTAAAGTTCAGAATGATGATTATAAAAATACTATCTGGCTTGAAAAAAGTATAGAAGATACCAGAGAATCCCTTCCTGGAGAAATAAAATATAACCAAGTCAAAATAATAAAGGCTATTAATGAGGTGTAATAAAAAATGGAGGTTCTAACTGCTAGGATAAATGAGGCAGAAGAGAGAATTAGTGATATAGAAGACCAAATGATGGAGAATAAAGAAGCTGAGAAAAGACAGATAAATGATTACTGAATCACAAGGGGAGAATTCGAGAGATAAGTGATACCATAAAGTGAAATAATATTAAAGTAATTGGGATCCCAGAAGAAGAAGAAAGAGAGAGAGGGACAGAAGGTATATTGGAGCAAATTATAGTAGAGAATTTCCCTAATTTGGTGAAGGGAACAAGCATTAAAATCCAGGAGGCACAGAGAACTGCCTCAAAATCAATAAAAATAGGTCCACACCCCATCATCTAATAGTAAAACTTACAAGTCTCAGTGACAAAGAGAAAATCCTGAAAGCAGCTCAGGAAAATGGTAGAAATATTGGCAGCAGACCTATCCACAGATACCTGGCAGGCCAGAAAGGACTGGCATGACATCTTCAGAGCACTAAATGAGAAAAATACACAGCCAAGAATACTATATCCAGCTAGGCTGTCATTGAAAATAGAAAGAAAGATAAAAAGCTTCCAGGACAAAAAGAACTAAAAGAATTTGCAAACACCAAACCAGACCTACAGGAATTATTGAAAGGGTCCCCTAAGCAAAGAGTGCCTAAAAGTAACAGACCAGAAAGGAACAGAGACAACATACAGAAACAGTCGNAGACCTACAGGAATTATTGAAAGGGTCCCCTAAGCAAAGAGTGCCTAAAAGTAACAGACCAGGAAGGAACAGAGACAACATACAGAAACAGTCGCCTTACAGGCAATACAGTGGCACTAAATTCATAACTTTCAATAGTTACCCTGAATGTAAATGGGCTAAATGCCACAATCAAAAGACACAGGGTATCAGAATGGATAAAAAAATAAGACCTGATGATATGCTGTCTGCAACAGACTCATTTTAGACCCAAAGACACCTCCAGATTTAAAGAGAGGGAGTGGAAAACCATTTACCATGCTAATGGACATCAAAAGAAAGCTAGGTTGGAAATACTTATTTCAGACAAATTAGATTTTAAATCAAAGGCTATAATAAGAGATGAGGAAGGACACTATATCATACTTAAAGGGTCTGTCCATAAGAAGATCTAACAATTTTAAATATATATGCCACTAACATGGGAGCAGCCAGTTATATAAACCAACTAATAACAAAATCAAAGAAACACATCAACAATAATATGATAATAGTAAGGGATTTTAATACTCCCCTTACTGAAGTAGACAAGTCATCTAAGCAAAAGAGCAACAAGGAAATAAAGGCTTTAAATGACACATTGGACCAGATGGACATCATAGATATATTCAGAACATTCCATCCCAAAGCAACAGAATACACATTCTTCTCTAGTGCACATGGAACATTCTCCAGAGTAGATCACATCCTGGGTCATAGATCGGGTCTCAACCAGTATCAAAGCATTAGAATCATTCCCTGCATATTTTTGGACCACACTGCTTTGAAACTTGAAATCAATCACAAGAGAAAAGTTGGAAAGAACTCAAATACATGGAGGCTAAAGAGCATCCTACTACAGAATGAATGCGTCAACCAGGAAATTAAAGAAGAATTTTAAAAATTCATGGAAACCAATGAAAATGAAAACACAACTGTTGGAAATCTTTGGGATGCAGCAAAGGTGGTCTTAAGAGGAAAGTAAATAGCAATACAAGCCTTTCTCAAGAAACAAGAAAGGCCTCAAATATACAACCTAACCCTATACCTAAAGAAGCTGGAGAAAAACAGCAAATAAAGCCTAAACCCAGCAGGAGAAAATAAATAATAAAGATCAGAACAAAAATAAATGAAACATAAAATAAACAGTAGAACAGATCAATGAAACTAGGAGCTGGTTTTCTGAAAGAATTAGTAAGATTGATACACCCCTGGCCAGACTTATCAAAAAGAAAAGAGAAAGGACCCAAATTAATAAAATCATGAACGAAAGAGAAGAGATCACAACCAACACCAAAGAAATATAAACAACTATAAGAACATACTGTGAGCAACCAACTATATGCCAACAAATTAGACAAACTGGAAGAAATGGATGCATTCCTAGAGGCTAAAACTACCAAAACTGAACCGGGAAGAAATAAAAAACATGAACAGACCCATAACCAGGAAGGAAATTGAAGCAGTAATCAAAAATCTCCCAACAAACAAGAGCCCAGGGCCAGATGGCTTCCCAGGGGAACTGTACCAAACATTTAAAGAATTAATACCTATTCTCCTGAAACTTTTCCAAAGAATAGAAATGGAAGGAAAACTTTCCAACTCATTTTATGAGGCCAGCATTACCTTGATCCCAAAACCAAACAAAGACTCCATCAAAAAGAATGACAGACCAATATCCCTGATCAACATGGATGCAAAAATTTTCACCAAAATACTAGCTAATAGGCTCCAACAGTACATTAAAAGGATTATTCACCATGAACAAGTGGGATTTATTCTTGGGCTGCAAGGTTGGTTCAACATCCTCAAATCAATCAATGTCATACACTATATTAATCAAAGAAAGGACAAGAACCATATGATACTCTCAGTAGATGCCGTAAAGGCACTTGACAAAGTATAGCATCCTTTCTTTTTTTTTTTTTTAAATTTTATTTTTATTATTTGCCCAAGGGGTACAGGTCTGTGAATCATCAGGCTTACATCTTTCACAGCATTCACCAAAGCACAAACCCTCCCCAATGTCCATAACCCATCCACCCTATCCCTACCCTCCCACCCCCCAGTAACCCTCAGTTTGTTTTATGAGATTAGAAGTCTCTTATGGTTTGTCTCCTTCCCCATCCCATCTTGTTTCATTATTTTTCCCTCCCTACCCCCCACAACCCCCCACCCTGCCCCTCAAGTTCCTCATATCAGAGAGATCATATGATAATTGTCTTTCTCTGATTGACTTATTTCGCTCAGCATAATACCCTCCAGTTCCATCCATGTCGTTGCGAATGGCAAGATTTCATTTCTTTTGATAGCTGCATAAAGAAGATGTGGTATATATATACAATGGAATATTATGCAGCTATAGCATCCTTTCTTGATCAAAACTTTTCACAGTATAAGGGTAAAGGGTATATACCTCAATATCATAAAAGCCATCTATGAAAAACCCACATTGAATATCATTCTCAATGGTGGAAAAACTGAGAGATTTTCCCCTAAGGTCAGGAACATGGCAGGGATGTCAACTATCACCACTGCTATCCAACATAGTACTGGAAGTCCTAGCCTCAGCAATCAGACAACAAAAAGAAATAAAAGGCATCCGAATTGGCAAAGGAGGAGTCAAACTATCACTCTTTGCAGATGATATGATACTTCATGTGGAAAACACAAAAGACTCCACACCAAAGCTGCTAGAACTCGTACAGGTATTCAGTAAAATGTCAGGATATAAAATCAATGCACAGGGAGGAGCGGCAAGATGGTGGAGAAGTAGGAGACCGATTATCATCAGGTCCCAGGAATTCACCCAGAGAGCTATCAAACTATTCTGAACACCTACAAATTCTACCTGAGATCGAAGAGAAGAAGAGCAGCAATTCTAGGAACAGAAAATTGACCACTTTCTGGAAGGTAGGACGTGCGGAGAAGTGAATCTGAGGCAACGGGAAGATAGACCCCGGGGGGAGGGGCCGGCTCCAGGCAAGGGAGCAAGCAGCGGAGCACAGACTAANACGTGCGGAGAAGTGAATCTGAGGCGACGGGAAGATAGACCCCGGGGGGAGGGGCCGGCTCCAGGGAAGGGAGCAAGCAGCGGAGCACAGACTCGGAACTGTTAGAAGTCGGCTCCACTGAGGGACGTCTCCCCAGAGACCATGCAGGGGGTGAAACCCCTGCAGGGACAGTGTGGTCTCAGGACCCATGGGGACACAAAAAGACCAGGGGTGTCTGAGCGCGACCGAGCTCCCAGGTCTAAGAGAGAAGCCGGCGGGAGAGATGGAGCTGAGCTGAGGTGTCTCTCAGCTCGGGGTTACCTTGGGCTGTGATCTGAAGCACAGCCAGGCCACTGATCTGTAAGCGGGTACCCCACGGGTGGCAGACCCGGATAGACCACCTTCTTCCTCCTCTGGAAGGAGCGGCACGGGNCAGAGAGAGAGAGACACTCGGTCACAGGCCGGGTGAGCTCGGAGAGTGGCCGGAGACCAGGAGACGGGAGGGAATGTTTTTCTCTGAGGCGCACTGAGGACTGAGGCCCAAGGCTCTTGGCTCCTCCGGGTCAGAGACTGGGAGCCGCCATTTTCACTCCCGTCCTCCAATGAGGCACGGAAAGTGTTCAGGGAACAAAAGTTCCCGAGAGCGAACCTGAGCTGATTACTTAGCCTGGCCCCTGGCGAGGGCGGTGGGAACCCGCCTCGGGCAGAGACACTTGAGAATCACAGCAACAGGCCCCTCCCCCAGAAGACCAAGGGAAAAAAACCCATCCAGTCAAAGTGAAGTTCAAGATTGCTGAGCATTGTGGAACTCCAGAGCTACGGAAAAGCAACTCAGAGAATTCATGGCTTTTCCCCCATGATTCTTCAGTCGTTCAAAGTTAAATTCATTGATTTTTATTTCTTTGAATTTTTTTCTTACTTTTTTCTTTAAAAATTTTTCCCTCTTCCTATTTTAACGTTCTTAACTCTTATATCTTATCAACACTTTTTATTCTTTTTTAAATTTTCATTATTATAATCATATTTCATCCCTTCATTGTTTTTAACCTTTTATTTTTGGATACTTATAGGGTCTGTTCAATTCACCAATCTAATAGATAGAGATAGATAGAGA
>LNAC01000832.1:543364-619905 GCA_002007465.1 Ailurus styani | reverse complement strand
ATATATAATGGAATACTATGCAGCTATCAAAAGAAACGAAATCTTGCCATTTGCAACAACGTGGATGGAACTAGAGGGTATTATGAGCGAAATAAGTCAATTAGAGAAAGACAATTATCATATGATCTCTCTGATATGAGGAACTTGAGGTGAAGGGTGGGGGGTTGTGGGGAGTAGGGAGGGAAAAAGAATGAAACAAGATGGGATGGGGAAGGAGACAAACCATAAGAGACTCCTAATCTCACAAAACAAACTGAGGGTTACTGGGGGGTGGGAGGGTAGGGATAGGGTGGATGGGTTATGGACATTGCGGAGGGTTTGTGCTTTGGTAAATGCTGTGAAAGATGTAAGCCTGATGATTCACAGACCTGTACCCCTGGGGCAAATAATAAAATAAAATTAAAAAAAAATAAAAGGATAGACATGTAGATTAATGGAATTTAACAGAGAGTTCAGAAATAAACCCATACATCTATGGCCAATTGATTTTTGACAGTACAAGGGTAGAAGATCATAAAATGGGGAAAGAAGAATCTTTTCAACAAATGGCATTGGGACAATTGGATATCTACACTCAAAGGATGATGTTGGACCCTTAACTCATACCATATGTATTAGGGTTCTCCAGAGAAACAGAGCGAATAGAATAGAATAGAACAGAATAGAATAGAATAGAATAGATAGACAGATAGATAGATGATAGATAGATATAAATGTATGTCTCTCTCTCTGTCTCTCTCTGTCTCTGTCTATATATATATATGTATATATATATATATATATGTATATATATATATATATATGATGGATATATACATCCATCAAAGAGAGAGGTGAGGAGGGGTTAAGCTAGAGACTCAGGAGAATGTAGTCCCAATCCAAATATGAAGGCCCAAAAACCAGGAGAACCAATGGTGTAGTTCTAGTCCAAAAGCTAAGAGTCTTGAGACCCAGGAAGAACTATGTTTCAGTTTGATTCCAAAAGCAGAAAAAAGCCAAAATCACAATTTGAAGGCAGGAAGAATTATCGCTTACTCAGGTAAGGGGTTAGTCTTTTTGTTCTATTTACGTCTATCCATATGAGGGAAAGCAATCTGCTTTACGCAGCCTATCAATTTAAATATTAAACTTATACAAAACACCTTCACAAAAACATGTAGAACAATGTTTGACCAAATATCTGAGCTTCCTGTGGCCCAGCCAAGCTGACACATAAAATTAACCATCACATCACATTAAAAAAAAAAAAACTCAAAATGGTTCAAAGACCTACATGTAAGAGTTAAAAACTATAAAACTATTAGAAAAAAAATAGGTGTAAATCTCTGTGATCTTGGATTTGGTAATGGATTCTTTGATATCACATTAAAAGCAAAAAACATAGATAAATAAGATTTTATCAAATTAAAACTGAGCATCAAAAAACATTATCAAGAAAGTTAAAAAACAAAACACAGTATGCAAAAAAATTTGCAAATCATATATCTGAAAAGAGTCTAGTATTGACAATATATAAAAGAACACAACTCAACTCTAGAAAAGGAAATAACTCAATTTAAAAATGGGCAATGGATTTGAGTAGACATTTCTCCAAAGAAGATATTAATGGTCAATAAACACATGACATCATTAGTCATTACAGAAATGCAAATCAAAACCAAAATGAGAGACCATTTCACATCCATTAGCATGGCTATGATTTTTAAAAAACAGCAATAGAAAATAACAAGTGTCAGTGAAGATGTGGAGAAATTGTAACACTCACATGTTGCTGGTGGAAATATAAAATGGTGCAGCCACTGTAGAAAACAGTTGGGAAGTTCCTCAAAAGGTTAAACATAGACTTACTATATGACCCAACAATTCCACTGTTAAGTATATACCCAAAGAAAATGAAAACATATTTCCACACAAAACTTGTACATGAATGCTCATAGCAACATTATTTTATTAGTCAAAACTGAAAACAATCCAAATAGCCATGAATCAATGGATAGACAACATGTCCATACAACGAAATATTATTTAGCCATAAAAAGAAACGAAGTAAAGATGTATGTATGCTACAACACTGATGAACCTTGAAACCATCATGCTAAATGAAAGAGGCAAGCAAAAAGTCACATATTATATGATTCCATTTATATGAAATGTCCAGAATAGGCAAATCCATAGAGACTGAAAGCAGATTGGTGGTTGTCAGGGGCTGGGGGGAGAGGGAGAATGGATGTGACTGCTTAATGCTATGGGTTTCTTTTGGGTGTGACCAAAATGTTCTGGAGTCAGATAGCGGTGATGGTTGTACATCACTGTGAATGTATTCAAAGCCACTAAATTTTATACTTTAATATGGTTAAAATGGAGAACTTTATGTTGTGCGAATTTTATCTCAATAAAAAAATGGAAAGATTCAGATAATCCTTACAGTCTTATAGTCAAGATAGTAGACCTTCTGGAGAATCTTACAACATACAGACAGGATGGATCATCAGTCCCAATGTTGGCCTTCTACAGTACACAGGCCACAGCTGGTTTTTAAAAGTCCTTTAAAAGCAACAATAACAAAGAAGAATATGTGACAGAAACTTTTGTGGGCCATAAAACTGAAAATACTTAGTATATATCTCTTCACCAAAAAAAAAGAAAGAAAGAAAGAAAAGAAAAGAAAGAAAAGAAGAGGAAAAAGAAAAAAAAGATGATTGACCCTGATCTGATCTATGCTGGTGATAACTGATAATCAGTCACATTTATAAAGTGCACTTCAGTTTACAAGGTCCATCTATTTCCTCTCTGTTGATTTTCAAAACAACTTTGTGAGGTAGATGAAGTGTTACTTCCCTTTATAGAGAGGAGACATCGAGGTACTCATGTCATTTGCTGTGTCATTTGAGTGAACTCGTATGGTCTGAAAGTAATTCCTTGTTCTACCCCTACAGCCCATTGTCTCCCTGAATGCTTTGGAAGAACAACTAAAGGCTCCGTGAACAACTTAGACTTGACAGATCATCCCAAGGTTGAGAAAAAGACCAAGAGAGCTTTGGCTTACTGCTGCCAGTGTCTCTCTCGCAGCTTTATATCTCCGCTGGCAATGGTCATATATTCTTCTAAATGAAATGCCACCCATATTGAAGGGATCAGGAACTGTCAGGCCAAAACCTTTCAAGTGTCATAGAGTTGTACAGTCTGCTATATTTCAAACACATTGGGTCCAACAATATGATAAAAATTGACTCCTTTGTGATAAGTCCCTTTATAGGAGCCATGACATTCCTTCCTTCCCCTGATGTCCTGCAGGTTCTGGACAGCATATCATGCAGTTGCAATTCTGCCTTCCCACCAATTTATAAGGTGTCAGATTTCCCGAGCCTGAAGGAGCTTGGCAATAAGTTGAAGAAGAGGGGCACCTTGCATTGATACGAGTATTTCTCAATAGGCCCTTGGCACCCGAGTAGCCAACCAGCAGCTTCCAAAGATGGGCTCCCCACCTCTAGGTCATTGTTTTCTCCCTCCGCTCTTCATCCCACATGTGCCTGGCTGAGTATAATTCTACACACTACTCATTTACGATCTGTAATCTTCTCCAGTCAATTTTGGATGATGGGCTCATATGGAAGGGGGAAGGAGCCTTGCATGCACTGTTGATTCAGGTACTCAAGGGCATGAAGTAAATGGCTGCCCCTACTGGAGTCACTGTAATAGAATTGTGGGGGATTTATAATTATATTCCTCCATACAAGTCAGTTAATTAATCAGCCCTTCCCACACACTTCCATTAAGTTCTTCTCACTGGGTAGGCCATTTTACTCACAGCATGTAGCTCCTTCATTCAGTTCTCTTTCTGCCCTCTTCTTGGGGCTCCTTTTCACTAAGAGACCAGTATAACCTCTCCCCAGAAAGAAGGTTTTTTTACAATTTCAGGCCCTTTCCTTCTTTGGGGGCCCCCATGTAGATGCCAGATTACTGGATAAGAGCCTTGTATTGTGCATGTAATCTACATGGCCAAATTCCCTTGATGTTTTTAGAAACAGCTTTCATTTCCCCACCTGACATTTCAATTGTATCCACAGCCTGGATGCTTTCTTAATTTTTGTGTACCCATTAGGGGAAAGAATTTTGAACCCTTCCCTCACTTTCACTGCTGGGCTCTGATCCCTTTGCCTGTAGCACCTGGATTCTAAATATCCTTTGAGAACAGATAATATTAATAGCCCCCTTCCTCTGCCTAGGCAGTCCCAATGCCTTGTACTTTTTGTTTTCTTTCTCATGCAAGATGTTTGTCTATCATCATCACTAGCACATCTGGCAATCAATTACCTTAGATTCCTGGGAGTTTGCAGGATCCATCTGGCCTTCCTGCTCATTGTCTTCTAAATCTCCCTTCTCTCTCTCTCTCTATCTCTCTCTCTCTCTCTGGGTTCAACTGTCCATATGTACGGTTTCTAAGATAAGAGTCCTGGGCCTGCCTTTCTTATCCAATGCTCCTGCCTCTTTGTGGGGAGGGATTGGGATTAAAATGACCTCAATCACTCTGCCCTCTCAAAATTCCTCCTCGTTGGTGATGTTGTTCTGTCCAGCTCGAGCTTTGGCAGAAAACAGTCTTCTTCGTTCACTCTAAGGAAAAACCCTAACTTCTAACAGAGTACTTCCATGGGCCTCTATTTCCATATCTCTCTTAACATTTCTTTAAGGGACATTCCACATACAGAACCCCACAGGGCACACAGGTTATGTTACAGTGGAATTGTCATCATACCTATATTGCTCCAAATCCAATAGCTGGCAGAGAAGAGCTGAGGATGAGACCAAGCTACTGTGTGCTTTCTCGGCAGTGATTTATCAGAAAGGTAAGGTAGCTGCTTTGTGGATAGCTTCTTGCTTAGCTCTTTTCTCTTCCAGCTCCTATCCCTTAGCTAGGGAGTTTAAGTGGGGTTTCCAGTACAGATTATTGACCACTAGAAGCGAGCTAAAAGCTACTTAATACCTTACTATTGAAGTAGACGAGTAGACCAGCCTATTCTGGGCCATTCTGCAGACTACTCGTCTTCTCTCTTCATCTTTTACGTATTCAGCTGGAGTGGATTCCGCATTCTTTAGTTTAAAGATCTCTCTTTAAAGGTTTCCATGACCTGCCCAACTATCTGTCAAATTGGTGCCACTCAACTTACTTTCTGGAGGATAGAGTGGAGCCTTAAGTTGGTTTTTCACTCCCTCCTCTATCAGTGTATCATTAGACTGAGTGCTGCCTAAGTGGAAAAATTCAGTGATAACTTTCAGTTTTGTATTGCTGATGGGATTCATGGTTTCTATGTACAATTATCCTGCAACAGGATAGTGATCTTTTTAAAATGTAAATGAAAACATATCACTCTTCTACCTAAAATCCTCCAGTGGCTTTCCATTGTACTTTAAATAAAATCCAGGCATCTTTCTGTGGCTTAAAAAACTCTACATGATCTGAGCTCTGCCCACCTTTCTGATCTTATCTTGTACCTTGCCGCTAACACTCACAAATTCTTCGGCCCCACAGAACTTCTTTCTGTTCTTATAGCCACAGCCATTTCTACCTCAGGGACTTTGCATTTGTCTTTTTAAAAAAAGATTTATTTATTTATTTATTGACACAGAGAGAGAGAGAGACCACAAGCAGGGGGAATAGCAGAGGGAGAGGGAGAAGCATGTTTCCCATGGAGCAGGGATCCCTATGTGGTACTCAATCCCAGGACCCTGGGATCATGACCTGAGCAGAAGGCAGATGTTTAACCAACTGAGCCACCCAGGTGCCCCATGCACTTGCGATTTCTTCTGCCTGGTATACAGTTTGCCAGATTCTTGTATAGTTGACTCCTTCTCATTATTTAGTTATCAGATCAAATGTCACTCACTCAAATAGGCTTTCCCTGGTCACCCAGTCCAAAAACCAACCAAACAAACAAACCTTTGCTCTGGATCACTTACTTTCATGTCACCCTGTTGTATTTTCTTCATAATAGTTGCTGCAATCTGGAAATTATTTTATCTTTTAAAAAAGATTTATTTATTTATTTGACAGAGAGAGAGAGAGAGAGAGAGAGAGAGAGAGAGAGAGAGAGAGAGGGAACACAAGCAGGGGGAGTGGGAGAGGGAGAAACAGGCTTCCCACTGAGCAGGGAGCCCAATGCGGGGCTGGATCCCAGGACCCTGGGATCATGACCTGACCTGAAGGCAGCGGCTTAACCGACTGAGCCACCCAGGCACCCCTGGAAATTATTTTAATTATCTATGTACTTATCATCTATATCCCCCCAGTAGAATGTAAGTTCCACAAAATGAAGGACTTGTGTGTTTTGCTCACTGCTGTTTTCCCAGTACTGGGCACAAAATATTTGTTAACGAATGATATGATGTACGTTCATAACTCTCTGTCACCTTTGCTAAATGACCCATGATGATTTTCTGTCATATGTCTTTCAAGACTAGAGTCTCCAAAATATAACATTTCCTGGATGCTTGGCTATTGGACTTTGGGTAATTCATTTATTTAATTATTACTGAGAGTTAGGCATTATGCCAAGCTCCGGGAATATATAAATAAGTAAGATTATAGCCTCTGCCCTCAGGGATCTCATAGTATAGTGAGGAAAATGGAAATAATTGTAGTATAGTGGGATATATGCTATGATAGAAGTTTGAATTAGGTGTTGTGGCAGCACTAAGAAGAAAAAGTCCATATCATTGGTGCTGGAGTAAGAATGGAAGTGGTTCAAGAAAGTAGTTTTACAGGAAGTGATACATGAACTGGATCTTGAAGAATGGATGAGTTCATTGGACAATAAGGACAAGAAGTACATTCTAGCATGTGTGGAATATGGGGAGGAGAATGAGCACTACTCTGGAGATGGCAAGTTGAAAGCTGTTACTGGAACATAGGGTAATTATGGAAGATGAAGCTGAAAAAGAAGCAAGAAATCTGTTGAGTTGAATGTAGCTCTCATCTCAGCATGAGAGGGGACAACTCTATGATGCTCCCTATATACACTTTACTCCTTCCCACAAAAAGTAAATGAAGTTGCCACATGGGAGTTAAACTAGGAAAACCTACTGCAAAGGGACAGGATTAGAGATATCTGGAAATCAACTAGGAAATTATCTGTAAATGTGCAACTGAAAGTTTTAGAAACTCTCAAAACTCTGCTCAAGGTGATCTAAGACAAATCTTAAGGAAGCAGAACTGGAATGCAATTGTAATTTTGTAAGTGGAAACCAAATTAATTGTATTATACACTGCTTGGCGTGAATAGAAAGTGGTTGGCTAGCTAGAAGCAAAGAAATGACCGTAACAAGCCAGCTCCATCCAAAAGAATGATCTTGGCCAAGTGAACCCAGCATTCTGGGTTCATTGGCAAGGCTGGCCCTACAGTTGATGAAAGTGCTTTAAGTTGACTAATCCAAGAGATTCTTAGGATCAACTAACTCCCCTCATTGTGATTTTATGCTCACCAAGCAATCTTTTGATAATTTATTTGGCTCCCTACACAACTTGCCCACAGGAAAAGAATACACGGATCTGCCTACTCAAGCATTTTGGCCTGTTAACAATTGTGTTTCTCATTGTAAATTAATAAATTGGCATCCCAGTATATATATATGGAGAGAGAGAGAGAGAGAGAGAGAGAGAGAGAGAGAGAGAGAGAGAGAGAGAGGAGAAACAGATATAAATACAATTTTTTAAGAAGTCTCTATGTATCAAAAAGGCATGTGAGCCTGCTTAAGTTTACTTTACCTTCTTGAATTCACTCAGTCCAGACTCAGAAAGTTACCTTTGTCTCTACATTGTGAGTCCAGTCTATCTCCTGAAAGGTTTTTAGAAGCAGTCAACTGGCATTCCCTTGGTGACCGAATCCTCTGCATTGCTGTGTTCTGCCCTCCAAAATTTACTAAGAAGACAGTGTGTTTGTTTTCAAATGTACCATCTGCACTGAGGAGTTCAATTTGAGAGAAGAAACATTGCTGTAAAAAGGTGTGTGGACAGAAACTGTTCTGGTTTATTTTTTCTTACTTTCAGTTCTCAAAATCAGACTTTTAGAAAAGAATTTGGGTACAGGTGGTTTATTGGGGAGACAGTTTCAGGAAGCTCAGAAAGGGAATGGGCAAAGTGAGACAAAGAAAGGAGAAAAGAGAATAACGAGTATGTTAATGAGCAAGTTACCCTGTGGGCAGCTGGGTCTCAGTTCTGCCGGAAAATCTCTGAGAAGCCATGTAGGACATGTCTCAGAATCCTCCCACTGGAAGACAGAGAGTCTGTGATATTTATGCACAGACTTCCATCCTCACTGATCAAAGGTTAGCCCCAGTGGTGTAAACTATCCTACACTTCCAGGTTGCACCTGGCCGAGGCAGAGCAAGCTTTCACTATGTCAGAAATCCTCAGGCAGAGAAGAGCAAAAATCCACTTGAGGTAGAAGACTGTGAGGATGCTGGAAACTGCAGCTGCAGGTGAAATCAAGTGAGCCAGGAGAATATGGGGTGACATCAACAGCATCTGGTGCATTATTAGACACAAATCTAACAGACCTTTAGACCCCCGTGGACACATGTGCAAAGGGTATGACCTGGCAAGTCGTACAAAAAATGTAAATGGCCAACAGCTCTATTTTTAACCTTTAACCTTTGGTCGTTTCAAGGCCGCATTTAACCTTGGTCATAATCAATGAACTGTAAATAAAAATGAGATGCTATCTTTTTTGCCTGTCAAATTAGCAAGGCTTTTTTTAAAATAAAAAAAACATGTTTGATGATGATACACTGCAGGTGGGAATGTAAATTGGCAAAAACTTTCTGAGATGCAGTTTTTCAATATGTATCAACAGCCTTAACAATTTTTGTCTTTCAACTGAGTATTTCCTGATAAAAGATAAGGATGTTGACTTCAATGTTATTTATCACACTAAATGTTAATAATAGGGGAATGGTTGAAATATATCATAGTCATATGATAAAAAATAACAAGCCATAAAATCATGTTTTCAAACATTTAGTGACATTGAAAATGCTTATGGTATGTTCAGTTAAAAAGCATAATCCCAAACTGTATGTCAGACAGTGTGAGCCCAACTATTATTTTTCGATTCAGAGATGACATACATTGTGAGACATTGGTTCATTAATATCTCTGGAGAAAATAAACACTACCTTCGATATACCTAAATTTTAATCTGCTAGGTAACATACATATATCCACCCAATTGTATAACTACTTTCTTTTTCAAGAACACCCCCAAAAGGAGAGTTTAAGCTTTCATCACATTCCAGAGTTTAAAGACTCTTCTGTATTACTTTTGGCCATTGGCAATGAAGCAACCTATTGTGGTAACATACGGCTGCTTTTCATAACCCCAGCTAGTAATGATGTGACAAAGTCATACTGAAGCATAGAGAAGAATCCTAGGAGTTCATCTGCATTTCCTGTTTGGTTAAACTCATAGTTTCTTTCTGGGGTGCCTGGCTGGCTCAGTCCTTAGATTGTACAACTTCGATCTCAGAGTTGTGAGTTCAAGCCCCAGGTTGGGTGTAGAGATTATTTAAGATAAAACCTTAAAAAAAAAAACCCAAAGCATCTTATAGTTTCTTTTTGTCTTTTCTTTGTTTTTTTTCCAATTCAATTACATTAGCTAGAAATCAATCAGTTTTTCTTGAAAGTCACTCGGAAGCTTTTGACAGATAGATGTTTAGTGTCTGAGTAATAGTCCCCCACAATGCATGCAACGGTCACACCAACCTTTCCTAGCTTTGAAAATTTTATGATCTATTCCAAGAGATTTGGCAATTTCTACTGCCTTTAATTGCATTGTCTGGCATATGACAGGCAATCTTCTGCAGACACAATAATTTTTCATTTCAATGATGCATAATCGTGTAATTTTGAGGAGACATTTTAAGTGACAATGAGGGAGAAAGCCAAATTTAAGTTAAAAATTTAACCATGAGCAGTGCTATACCAATACAAATAATTCAACTGAAGTGACAATCAGATGAATAGATGCCCTCTATGCCCAGCTAAGTCTGCACACACATCAGCAATGATGACAATATCATAGTGAATTCTTCGGCCTGGCCATTTACAAGTCACTTTTGACATTCATTATAAGATGCATCCTGATTTCAGAAACGAAGAACGTGTATCTTAGAATGCGGGTAATATGGTCCGAAATAGGTACACATTGGGCACCTGGGTGGCTCAGTCAGTTGGGAGTCTGCCTTCAGCTCAGGTCATGATCCCAGAGTCCCAAGACAGATCAAGTCCCACATCAGGCTTCCCGCTGAGTGGGGAGTCTGCTTCTCCCTCTGACCCTCCTCCCTCTCATGTTCTCTCTCTCTCTCACTCTGTCTCTCTCAAATAAAGAAATAAAATATTTTTTAAAAAAAGAGAAATGGGTACACATTTCATACATAAGCACACATATGCACACAGAAAAAAGACAAAAAGGAAATGCACCAAAATGCTTACAGCCATTGTGTCTGGGTGGTAGAACTACAGGTTGTGTATGTTTTTTCTTATCTTCATTTTTTAAATTTTTGAAAATTTAAATATTCATTTTTTAAATATCAGAAATATGCTTGTATTACAGTTAAATTTTGGAAAATAATAGATTTCTTAAAGGACTGGAACTTGTATTTTGAAGGCAATTTCTCCCTATTGGGAGATGAAAAGTTGGAAGAGAAATGGACAAGCTTGACTCTGAGTTGGACAGATACTTGGAAGACCACAGTAATCTTCGGATCTTCCTGGTCCAATGGAACAAATAAACAAGTACTCTCAACTCAAAGATGACTTAAAAATGAAGAAACAGATCAGAAGCTTTGAGGTTATATTTGTCAGGCCAGTCCAGTTTCTGATTTGTGACATAATTTTGAAAAGTCACTTACCTCTCATACTTGTTTTCTCACCTATAAATGAAGAGTATACCTCCTATTCTTCCTCTTCCGGGCATGGCAGAAATGCAGCTAAAAACATGGATCGCATAGTTTATGGTCTTTTTTGTGTTCCCACAAGCAATACAAATATTGGCCAATAATCCATTTATTAGCCAGTGATTATTTGAGGCCTGACACTTGAGGACCATGTTTTGTCCTTGCAACCCATTTATTAGGAAGATGTAACCTGCAAGTTTCCCTAGGGTGTATTTTGGGGGGTGGGGCTCAAGGAGGGGGGTATAGAGGGAGTAGAGGTGTGGGTATGTTTAGGGGATGTGAGGGGGGGTAGGGAGCATGGAAGGAGAAATGTGTGTGGGTTGTGGCTGTGTGTGTGTGTGTGAGCTTGTGCACACACACATAATGGGAAATAGGAGTGGGTGACAGTCCGTATATAGGTCTGTTTCCGGGGCCTGAGGAAAATGCCAGGACTTGTGTAATTTCTGTCACTGGGCCCAGGCAAGTGAATTCTCTTCTGGTAGCCCTTGGAGGCACTATCCAGCTTAGAGAATTTAATGTCAGCTAATTCACATGGCCCCAGTTTCCCACTACCTGTTGATGAAGGAGAGGGCCCAGGAAATTTGCTCCACCTTGCATACTCCTGCTAAGTCTTACTCCCAGGTCTAACTCCTCAAGCAAAGAGGGGTGATGGAGAAACAAGGCTCTCCATGTAGAACTCTGGCTATAGGCAGCAAAGCTACAACGCAATGTGATGAGAAGAAGCAGAGCTTACAGCATCTCACCCAGTGCGGCCCTCAGAAAATATGTGTTGACAGGCTGCAATACCTTAGTTCAGTTCATCTTCCCAATAGCCCGAGATTGTCACAGCATGATTTGGAGGAGTCTGGAATGCTTGGTTTATGTCTAGTACAGTCAGTATATACAGTCAAAACCCAGTAACTGCTATTATTCCCATCACCACTGTCGTTATTTGCACCACAGAAAGGACCTGCTCATTAACACCCTCTCTAGGGAGGGAGTCTATGGCCACCCCACCCCAACCTGCCCTGTCCTATCCTGCAACCTTAAGCCACTCCTTTGAGGCAAAGCAGTGAAGACCCTATTGAGATGCAGGTACTCTCTGGGAGATGGTCCACCCCAAACCTTTCTCACCCATCAGTATCTTTACAATGGGAAGGCACCAGGCAGCTGGGCTGGGGATCCAGGGAACTCTGTAACTCAAGAAGGAGGGGTTCAGAAATGACGTTGCTGGGCCTCTGATAAGACCAGCTTGTAGGGTGCCTGGGTGGATTAGTGGGTTAAAGCCTCTGCCTTCGGCTCAGGTCATGATCCCAGTGTCCTGGGATCGAGACCCACATCAGGCTCCCTGCTCAGTGGGGAGCCTGCTTCCTCCTCTCTCTGCCTGACTCTCTGCCTACTTATGATCTCTCTCTCCCTCTGTCAAGTAAATTAAAAAATAAAAAGACCAGCCTTTAGTGTAGGTAAGCAGGCTGGTAGAGGGACTGGAACCAAGACCTCAATCCAGGCTGGCTCCCTGCCCAGGTCTGTAGGGATCAGAAGCAAGGGAGAGAGGGGAGTTTAAACCAGGAGGAGCCTCAGATCTCAGTCTCAAAGCCCAGAAGACCCCGGGTTTTGGGAGGAGGATTTGATTGAGACTGCAAGAAGGAATACGGCTTTCCCCCCTTCCTGGGCTCATGAGTGCCATGAAGTATGTGGATGACTAGGTAAGGAGGGAGGGTTTTTCTCACCAGCAGCAAGCTGGACGCTGCTTTGGGCAAGCCAGCAGGACACAATAATTGATTGCCTTCGTGCTGCAGAATCAAAATGGCTTTTGATGTTCAGCCATTCATTGCCGTAACTGGAATAATAACACAATTCATTTTAGCTGCAGCCCTGCAAATGGATGGCTTTAATAATGGCTAATTTGGGATGATGAATGTGCCATTTGGGGGTGACATTAGTGCTGAATAAGGAGAGGGGCGTGCAAGAGACAGAGGGAGGAAGGGATGAGCTATATAAGACTAGCCATGTTTGCTAACTTCCAAGGCTGCCAGTCCTTCAGTTCCACTCCTCACTATTGACTTAGCAAGCATCTATTCCCTATGTAGAATTGGGCTGAGCAATAGGGGAGATTCTGAAAAGATAGGTGACGAGGGTGACCATCTCTCCTGGTTCTCCTGGGACAGTCGTAGTTTACACTGGGATCAGGTACACATATTAGCAGCACCCCCCAGTCTCAAAAATGTATTGGTTTGCGAGATAAATTATATAGTCATTCTGTGTGGCTCACTCTCTGCTTTTCATAAACATACAGCTTTCCTGGGAAGATAAGACTTATTTATGCACACAGAGCAATAATAGTGTATCAAGAGACAGTATGTAGCCAATAGATGAATCAAATAAACACAAGCACCAAATCAATGCTTACAAGTTTGAAATTGATGGTGGCTGTGGATTTCAGTACATTGACGAAGACTTTCTCATGCATTGGGGATGATAAACCCTAATACCCTACACTCGCTTGATCTTCACAGCAACCTGAATGTGACCCCCATATGGTAGATGAGGAGCTAGAGGCCCAGAGAAAGGAACTGATTGCTCAAGGTCACAGAGCTAGTAACTGATGGAGTCAGAATTTGAATCCAAGACGGTTTTGATTTAAAAACCAACTGTATCTCCCCTTCAGAACAAACAAAACTGACATCAGTGCTGGTTGGAGAGATCAAGGAAGCCCAAGAAAGTAGTATGCTATTATCAATCCACAGGTGAAAGGGAATAGAGTTTAAAAAGTGGAAGGCTGAGAAGAGAGAGTAAAGAAATTTAAATGAAGTGGGATTAATCAGGGATGATTTGCAAAGGAGGTGAGTTTTGCACTAGGTTTGAAATTACTGATGAATATGGATTAACGGAGATCAAAGAAGGCTTTCACATGCATGGGAATGAGAAACTGCAAAATCAGGGAGATATTTCTTGGGAGTGGGGAAGTGGACGGGAATGGGGTAAACAGGAGATGCCAACTATATTTGTAAGGTTTTATTTCTTAAACACAGTGGTGAATAAATGGGTGTTCATTATACTATTCTATGTATTTTTGTATATCTGAATATTTCATGATAAAACATTTTAATAAAGAGAGAGATTGGTCTTTGCAGATGAGAGATATGTATTAAGCAGGACATAGAAGCAGGAATAACAAATGTCCACTCCGGTGATGTTCTAACCAGAACCCTCATACCTGGAACAAGTATTCAGAATTCTCCTTGCTGAGTGACCCACTGCCATTTCTTCCTCTAAACAAAGCACAGCATTTTAAAAGCCCTGTTTGGCCCTCATTTTTACTTGATTGAAGATAGCATTTACTGCTTTTTTCTAAGCTGTGCGGTCCATGTCTCTCTTTTGCTTTGGCCATTGGGAATGCTACACTAAGAAGTGGTGTGTCTACTACTTGGGGGATTTGGTGTTCATTTTTTAAAAGATTTTATTTATTTATTTGATAAAGAGAGAGAGAGAGAGAGAGAGAGAGAGAGAGAGAGAGAGAGAGAGAGAGAGAGAGATCACAAGTAGGCAGAGAGGCAGGCAGAGAGAGGAGGAAGCAGACTCCTGCTGAGCAGAGAGCCCGATGCAGGCCTGGATCCCAGGACCCTGAGATCATGACCTGAGCCAAAGGAAGAGGCTTTAACCCACTGAGCCACCCAGGCGCCCGGGATTTGGTGTTTAAACAAAACCTTTGTGTCCTCCCAAGAGTTTGGCCTCCTGACTGGCAGCTGGGGTCAGAGGCTGCCTCTCCGCCCCTCCCCAGCTTCCCAAGACAGAGGGACGATCCTCAGGGACCAAGGGAGCTGCTGGAAGCTCCGGATTTGGCCCCCTCAAGGCCTTGCTGCCACTGCACAGCAAGAAACAAAAGCAGCTAATGAATCCATAAAAACCCCATCACAGTGGCTCCACGGGACAGTTAAAAGACCATAACACGAAGTTCCACATATTTGGCCACCCAACAGGCCTGCAACAGCAGCTGGCACACTGTAAGGGAGCACTCCAGCGAACAGATCCTGTCAGGGGGCCGAGCATGGGTGGCAGCTGTGAAACTCTGGGTCTTGCCTCAAAATGAGGAGCAAGGAAATGCTTGAGCAGGGTGTGGCAGGTCCCTTTGACAACCTCCAGCCTGCCCCTGTCTGTCTCGCCCCGACCCAGGGCCAGCCTCACCCTAATCCAGGCCCTAGGGTCTAAAGCCCTGAGCCATCTACTTGATCTTTTTTTTTAAAGATTTTATTTATTTATTTTTCAGAGAGAGAGAGAGCACAAGCAGGGGGAGCAGCAGGCAGAGGGAAGAGCAGGCTCCCAGCTGAGCAAAGAGCTTAACTCGATCCCGGGGCCCTGAGATCATGACCTGAGCCAAAGGCAGACGCTTAACTGACTGAGCCACCCAGGCGCCCCCACTTGATCTTGTTTATTTCTGCCTAGTCCAGGCTGAGTTCCCCTAGCCGTTGTTGCAGGCAAATGAAGAAGCCCTGGGAGAACGAGAAAGGTACCTTGCATTTCCTCCTGGCTGATTTTCCTGTAACAGGTATCTTGACTTGTATGACACACACATGTACTTGTAACCATGCAGGGTCCTCCTGGGGAAGGAGGGGCTCCTCCTAGCCTCTCCTGACTCAGTCTCTAAGGTCCCTTGTCCCAAGTTCCTGGGTGGATGTGCTGGAGAGGGAGCCTAAGAGGCATCGGTGTGGGAGGTCAGCAAGATGGGGTAAAAGGGTTGAGAGGCAGAAGGCACGGGTTCCTGCCCTGACTCCACTGAATTGGCCATGACTGTGGGGAAGTGTCACAGGCCATGTTCTTAGGGCCCCAGTTTTCTCATCTGTCACGTGGGTGCTGAGGATAAGCTCTAGTGTGCCTTCCAGCTCCGGAGCTCTCTGATTCCAGCAACCCACCCCCTCAGCTCTTACCCCACCTCCTGTTCTTTTAAGCTACACCCAATTTAACATTCCACCCCCTTTACGTTTTTGCAGGGACTCCTCATTGACTATGGCAAAGTACAAATTCCTCAGGTGACATTCAATGCCCTCCACGATCTAGCCCCGACCTATCCCCTCAGTCTCCTTCCTCATTATTTACTCTCCATGGGGAACACTTTGTTTCTATCATGTTTTCCCAGAAAACACTCTCTCCTCCTTGCCTCTGCTCTTTGAGTAAGGATGAGTCCTTTGTGCATTCATGAGCAGAGCCACTAAAAAAGGCTATGCAGCCAGAGCTAGAACCCAGGACCAATTCTCATCAGTTGTGAGATCTTAGACAAGTCACTTAAGCTCTCCGATGCTCAGTTTCCTCATGTGAAAAAAATGGGATGTCTTTTTTATTGATTTTTTTAAATATGGTTGTTATGAGAAGCAAATGAGGTAACATATGTAAAGTGCCTAGTGCAAAGCTTAACATAACTCATAAATGTTAGTCCTCTTCCCTCTTGCCTTTGTTGAAATAGCTGAACCTAAACAACATCCTCCAATAATTAGCTCCAAAAATAGGTAGAATGTACAAATGTTGTAAATAATTTGGTATTTTTCTCACTAATCCTTAACTCAAGAAAAATCAAGTCACTCAGAATTTTCAATTTGATGCCCAAATAAATCCTCAGTCTCTGTTCAGGCTGATCCATGGTCTGCATCTCTCTCAGTGGCCAAGGCTTCTCTGCCTCAGGCACAAGAGCACAGAAGCCTTTCTAGTCCTTTGGCCAAGAGGTGTCAGTCAGCATCACCTGGGAACACACATTCTCAGTCACCACCATCCCAGACCTACTGATCAGAAGTTCTGGGGCTGTCACCCAGCAATCAAGGTTTTACCAAGTACCCCCCTCTCCCAGTACCTCTGACGCGTGCTCAGTTTGGGAGACACCCCTGCTCTACAGCACAAGGNCTCTCCCAATACCTCTGACACGTGCTCAGTTTGGGAGACACCCCTGCTCTACAGCACAAGGCTCATAATGGGCCACATGTTCTGGCGTTTATTGGTGCCTCGGTTCCCCCCACCGCCCAGGAAGAGAAAGGCATGACNTTGCCTCTGCTCTTTGAGTAAGGATGAGTCCTTTGTGCATTCATGAGCAGAGCCACTAAAAGGGCTATGCAGCCAGAGCTGGAACCCAGGACCAATTCTCATCAGTTGTGAGATCTTAGACAAGTCACTTAAGCTCTCCGAGGCTCAGTTTCCTCATGTGAAAAAAATGGGATGTCTTTTTTATTGATTTTTTTAATATGGTTGTTATGAGAAGCAAATGAGGTAACATATGTAAAGTGCCTAGTGCAAAGCTTAACATAACTCATAAATGTTAGTCCTCTTCCCTCTTGCCTTTGTTGAAATAGCTGAACCTAAACAACATCCTCCAATAATTAGCTCCAAAAATAGGTAGAATGTACAAATGTTGTAAATAATTTGGTATTTTTCTCACTAATCCTTAACTCAAGAAAAATCAAGTCACTCAGAATTTTCAATTTGATGCCCAAATAAATCCTCAGTCTCTGTTCAGGCTGATCCATGGTCTGCATCTCTCTCAGTGGCCAAGGCTTCTCTGCCTCAGGCACAAGAGCACAGAAGCCTTTCTAGTCCTTTGGCCAAGAGGTGTCAGTCAGCATCACCTGGGAACACACATTCTCAGTCACCACCATCCCAGACCTACTGATCAGAAGTTCTGGGGCTGTCACCCAGCAATCAAGGTTTTACCAAGTACCCCCCCTCTCCCAATACCTCTGACGCGTGCTCAGTTTGGGAGACACCCCTGCTCTACAGCACAAGGCTCATAATGGGCCATATGTTCTGGCGTTTATTGGTGCCTCGGTTCCCCCCACCGCCCAGGAAGAGAAAGGCATGACAGCAGGTGTTAGAGGGCTTCAGTAGAGACAGAACATTTGACAGGATGTCCCAGGTATAACTTATACTCTTCAGCCACTGTGGGTGTCCCAGGAGTAGGTTGCTGATCTCTGCCCAACGCCTGGCCACACTGACCTAGAAACTCCTCCAGGTCACGTGGCACTGTCCCTGCCTCTGGACAAGTCCTCCCAGGACCAGAGACTCCTGACCTCCAAGCCTACTCAGCACAGCCCCTAAAGCAGTGGTTCACAAAGTGTGGTGTCCATTACTACTGATCTCAGTGAAAGAGAAAGGATTACAGGGAATACTATGAACAATTGTATGCCAATAAATTAGATAACTTACATGAAATGGACAAATTTTTAGAAAAACACAAACTACTGCAACTGGTTCAAGAAGAAAGAGATAATCTGAATAGATCTATAACAATTGAATAAATTTAAGAGATTGGATTAGTCATTCAAAACCCACGCATAAAGGAAATCCTAGTAATAGATGGTTTCACTGGTGAATTCTATTTAATATTTACAGAAAAATTAATACTAATTCTTCACAAGTTTCCAAAAATAGAAGAGGAGAGAACACTACCCAGTTCCATCTATGAGGCCAGCATTATACTCATACCAAAATCAAAAACAACACAAGAAAACTATAGACCACTATTACATGAATGTGGATGCAAAAATATGTAACAAAATACTGGCAAAATGAATCCAGTGAAATGTAAAAAGAATTAGATACTATGGCTAAATGGGATTTACTCCAAGAATGTAAGATTAGTTTAATATCTGAAAATTAATTAATGTAATAAACAATGTCAATAGAAATAAAAAAACAAAGCCAAATGATTTCAATGGACAAAGACAAAGCATTTCAAAAAATCCAACACCTTTCATGATAAAAACACTCAACAAACTAAGAAAAGAGAATCTTTCTCAACCCAATTAAGAGCTTCTAAAATTCACCCACAGCTAACATCATGTTTAGTGGTAAAAGACTGATACTTTCCAGAACAGAAAGATCCAGAACAAGACAAGGATGTCCACTCTTATCATGACTATTCAACATTGTGCTGGAGGTTCTGGCCAAGGCCATTAGGCAAGAAACATAAACAAAAGACAGTCAGATCGGAAAGTGGTAAAAACTACCTCTATTTGTAGATGACATGATCTTACATGTAGAAAACTCTGAAGAACACACACACAGCACTATTATAGTTAATAAATGAAGCCAGCAAAGTGGCAGGATACAAGATCAATATATATAAATCAATTTCTGTACACTTACAAAAACAATCTGAAAGTAAAATTAAGAAAATTCGTTTATAGTAATACTAAAAAATAAAATACTTGGGAATAAATTTAAATAAATTTAATAAAAGAAGTTCAAAACTTATTCTCTGAACATTATAAGACATTGTTGAAAGATATTTGAAAATCTCTAAATAACTAAAATCATAAAAAATAAATATACAATCACACTACTGGGTATTTACCCTAAAGATACAAAGGTAGTGATCCTCAGGGGCACATGCACCCGAATGTTTATAGCAGCAAGGTCCACAATAGCCAAATTATGGAAAGAACCTAGATGTCCATCGACAGATGAATGGATAAAGAAGATGTGGTATATATATATATATATATACACAATGGAATACTATGTAGTCATCAAAACAAATGAAATCTTGCCATTTGCAATGATGTGGATGGAACTAGAGAGTATTAAGTTAAGCAAAATAAGTCAATCAGAGAAAGGCAGTTATCATATGATCTCTCTGATATGAGGAATTTGAGAGGCAGGGAGGGGGGTCATGTGGGGTAGTGAGGGAAGAATAATGAAACAAGATGGGATGGGGAAGGAGACAAACCATAAGAGACTCCTAATCTCACAAAACAAACTGAGGGTTGCTGGGGGGTGGGAGGGTAGGAATAGGGTGGATGGGTTATGGACATTGGGGACGGTTTGTGCTTTGGTGAATGCTGTGAAAGCTGTAAACCTGATGATTCGCAGACCTGTACCCCTGGGGCAAATAATAATAATAATAATAATAATAATAATAATAAAGAAAAAATAAATATAATCACAAGCATTGGAGAGGATGTGGAGAAAAAGGTAACTTTGCACACTATTGGTGGGATTGTAAATTTGTACAGCCACTGTGGAAAAACACTATGGAGGTTCCTCAAAAAATAGAAATACTATGTGATCCAATAATTCTATTACTGGGCATTTACCCAAAGAAAGGTAAAACACTGATTTGAAAAGATACATGTGCCCCTATGTTTATTGCAGCATAATTTATAATAGTCAAATTATGGAAGCACCATAGCATCCATTGATAGACGAATGGATAAGAAAGATGTAATATATATATAAAGGAGTGTTACACAGCCATAAAAAAGGATCAGACTGTGCCATTTGCAACAACATAAAAGGGTATTCTGTTGAGCAAAATAAGTCAGACTGAGAAAGACAAATACCACGTGATTTCACTCATATGTGGAATTAAAAAAAACACATGAATAAACAAAATGAAAAGCAGAATCAGACTTATAAATACAGAAGACAAACTGATGGTTGCCAGGCGAAGGGGGGAGGTTAGGTAAAATGGTGAAGGGGAGTGCGAGATACAGGTTTCCAGTTATGGAATGAACAAGTCACAAGGATGAAAGGTACAGCATAGAGAAGACAGTCAATGATGCTGTAATAGTGTTATCTAGTGACAGACAGTAACTACACTTGTGGTGAGTGCAACATAATGTATAGAAAATCTGAACCTCTATGTTGTATACCTGAAATGAATTTAACATTGTGGGTCAACTATGCTCACATAAAAAAAATGTATAAAGTTCTAAACAAGTAGCAAAACATCCCATGATCATGGATTGGTAGACTTAATGTTATGATAGCAATGCTCCCCAAATTGATCCACAGATTCAAGACAGTCCCTAACAGAATTCCAGCTGACTTCTTTGTAGACATTGGTAAGTTGATTTTAAAATTCATCTGGAATTGCCAGGGATCCAGAATGGCCAAAACGAACTTGAAAGGGAAAACAAAATAGGAGGACTCCCACTCCCTGATCTCAAAGTATGTGCCTCAGACCAACAGCATCAGCGACACGAGGGATCATGTTAGAAACACAGATTCTCAGGCTTATCCCAGAACTGAGACAGGTGATTCTGATACAGTCTCAAGCTTGAGAATCACCACTGGCCTAGACTGCAAACTAGATTAACTCCACAAGATGAACTGAATTTGCTTTTTCAACCTCCCCATTCTCTAGATACCTCTTTCTTTTGTACTGCACAAAGGACAAAAAGAAAGATAAAACCATATTGATGGAGAAGGAGATGTGAAGCCCTGTTTCCTAATTAGAAGGAACTCCCTTTCTATTTTACTCTTGGGATTTCTTTTCTGATCAGTCATTTCAAATGGGACCTGTGGCTGGTCTAACTTGATTTACATTTGGTACTTATTTCTCCAAATGGCTACTGGTAAAATCTTCAGCACACAAAACAGCATTTGGAGTACAACATGAATAAGCATTTTGCACAGAGATTTAGTTTCATTACAGCCACTGGCTTGGTGTGTTTTACAGCTCTGACTTCAGTTCCAGTTGTGAAGACTCAGGGAAGGCAAACAGATTTCAGAAAATAAAGAAAGAAAATAAAGGGCAGGGGAAGGGGGAGAGATATACTCCCCACCCGGCAGATCAAGGCCAGAGAGCTAAATTAGCCAGGCAGTTTTATAGCAAGGGGAAATAATTAAGCTGTGGAGCCCTCACCAGGGAAGGAGGGGGCTGGGGGCAAGATAGGGCTGGCTGAGGGCCTGGACAGGACAGATGGGGGGCCAGAGGGAGCTCTGTGGGAGAATCCCAGAGGGCAAATCAGGGCCGGGGGGCTCAGGCCTAAGGGCCAGGGGTGTGGATTAACAAAGGACTTCCCTCACCAGCCAGAGGGATGGCTCCATAAAAGGCTCACTGAGAGAGGAGTGGGCACTCACCCGCCGTACCTGTCAGTGTGAGAGAGATGACAATAACATGGAATGAGCCCCTTGCCTCCCTCCCAGCACCCCAGGCCTCCACGCAGCTCAGTTTCTTTCCACAGTGGACAAGACTGTTTCCCCCCAGCTCATGCCAGGCGTAAGGTCTTCCTACAGAAAGCCACTCTCTCTGCTGGACTTCGTTGGCTTTCTCCTTCTTTCTCTTCCCGGGGTCTTACCAGGAGCCCGAGTAGACCTGCCCTAGGCACATTGGTCAGCACAGAGCGCACGTGCTTGGTGATTTCCATGGTCCCATCCTGACAAATGTGGGCTGCCCACCTCCGGGCTCCTACCTGGCAAGAATCCCAGAGAATCTCCGAGGGGAGGAGAGGGAAGCTTCAGGTCCCTGGAGGGATGGGATGGGAGCACCCCTGGCGGGGGTGGGGGTGCCCTCCAGATGAGGCAGGAGTGTGCTGTTAGCTCACCCCAAGCTGACTCTCGGTGGGGGGAGTGCTCTTGATGCTATAGCTGGCCACAGGGCCAGTCTCCAGCTGTGAGTCAAGGAGATGTAGTCCCTGGGTATGTGGGGTTCAGAGAGAAGAAGGCACTTGTCTAATGTATGCACAAAGGACTAGCTGAGCAGCTTGTTAGTTCACCCGGGTGGGGCTGGTCCCAGATGTGTGTGTGTGGGTAAGTACTTACTTATATGGTAGGATCTGAGGGTGCTTCAAAAATAGGCCGAAATGCTAAATTCTTACCATTGGAGTCCATCCTTTGTGCATTGAGATCTTCTCATAAAGCACGCTGTTATCTGGGAGGAGTTACAATCATTTCCCAGATTTCTCAGTATGTGTTAGTAAATTAGGTTAGTGAGTACATTCTGCCCTCACCCCCCACCCCAGAACAGAACCTTTAAAAAGCCCCTCTGCATGAACACATTCTTGAAATAAGAGAAAGCCTGGGTACAGACTTGTGGGTGTGGCCTAGAAAGGGTGACTATGGAAGGTGGAGTCAAATCAGAAAGCTCCCCAGGGGGATGTAAGGAGTACAGTATCCCACAGTGGAGGGCGTGGCCAGGGGACTTGGCGGGCAGGTCCTAGAGGCAAGCCCTTCTCCAGGGGGATCTGGAAGCACACACCAGGTCTCAAAGGGTCTGAATTCTAGCCTGGCTTGCTTGGCTTAAGTGTTCTGTGAATTGGGGCAACATAACTGTTCTGGGCCTCAGTTTCTTTATCTGCCAGAAGGGAATGGTGATACCTGTTCTACCTCTTTCAAAGAGTTGGGGTAAGGCTTACATGAAAAAAAAAAAAAGAAATAACACAACTTTACATGAGCGGCACCATGCATTTGAATGAAAGGTCTATGGTTTTCTCATAGACAACCTGGGCATGACAGTCCCTGGATCTGTGCACACGCTTGCCCACACTTTCAGTCTAGTGACCTCAGCATCCCAGCCTGTCCCAGTCCTTAACATACTAACTTCCACTTCTTCAGGACTGAGCTCTTCACCTTCTTCTTCTCCTCTGGGAAGACCTGCTCTGGCTCCCAAGGCCAGTTGAGACACGGCTTCTCACCAGAGCACTGATCACTATACTGTATTGTCTGGATCCCAGGCTTCCCCTCATCCCCCACTAGACTGTCTGCTCCTTAAGGGCAAGAACTATGCCTCTCTCTCTATCCCCACCTCCTCCCCATGGGCCTGGTTAATAGGCATTGAGTAAATAGTTGCCGAATGAACTAGCGCTCTGGGAGGTTGAGAATTGGACAGCTGGAGAACTTTGGGAGTATAGCTATGACTTCCCTGTCTCATCCCCAAAGGACACTGTGCTTATTTAATTACTTGTGTGGGTGGGGTTTCAAACAGATGTTATAACAGCTCACTTAGCAAAGGACAGCGATTAGGGTTTTCTTTTATTAACTAAATAGACAGCACCCAAGTGGAATATTAAAAGCCAGATGGCACAAATTTCATTTTGTGTCTATCTGGAAAGGGAGCACTAAAGTCCCAGCATTGTCCTGTTTAACCTTAAGTCCAGTCTCAAAGGATACTCCCTACCCATTTCTTGGTTGAGGCAAATGCATTGAGCCACACAGGTCTTAATGACCAGGGTATGTGAAAAAAAAAACCTGTGTGACTTGATGCATTCGCTTGCACTCCACACCCATTTCCCTGCTACATAAGTTGGGAGAAAGCCAAGGGTACCACAGAAGATGGGGTCCATTTTAAAGCTGAATTGTATCCCCTCCGAATTTTTATTTTGAAGTCTTAACCCCCAATACCTCAGAATGTGACTACATATGGAGACAGGGCCTTTGAAGAGGTAAGTAGGTTAAAATGAGGCCTTAGGGTGGGCCCTAATTCAACCTAACTGATGTCCTTATAAGAGTAAATTTTGGACACACAAATGAGACCCCAAGCTCATACACAGAGAGACTACCATATGAAGAGGCAGCAAGAGGGCAGCCAAGGAGGGAGTCTTCAGAGGAATCCAATCCTGCTGCCACCGTGATCTTGGCCTTCTAACTTCTAGAACTGTGAGGAAATATATTTCTGTTGCCCAAGCTAGCCACTCTGGTATTTTGTTATGGCGGGCTTAGCAAACAAAAATGGGGTCTGATCAGCAGCAAACCTTGGGTTTCAGTTCAACTTTGGGATGCTCAGACAGCCTCATATCCATCCCTGAGCCTGAATCATCAGTCCCTGATACAGAATTTAACTTGTGCTTCACCCCCAACCCTGGTTCCGAACCCAGTGCCCATTCTTTCATAGTTAAATTCACTTGTCCTTTTCCTCAAATATTCACTTGCTCAGCAATTGCTGAGGTGCTAAAAGTGATAGCGCACCTTGCTCTCGAGGAACTTAATATCTCAGAGATGAACTGAGTATTGAAGCATCGATGCTAGCTGGAAAGATTAGATTGGTCAATGAGGGAGGAATATTAGTCTGCAAGAAAAAGGATCTAAGAGTGGCAATGCAGTGTGGCATGGCAATTAAGATCTTAGAGACTGAAGCCACTCTGGCCCAGATGTTGTACTTAAGAGGATAGACCCTAAGGCTACACTGTCTGACCTCAAATCTGGTATGTACTAGCAATATGATCTTGGCAAGTTATTAAACCTCTCTGTTCTTTGGTTTCCCCCACCCCGCCCCATAAGATGGGGCTACACAATGCTTGTCTCATTGTTATATTAAGATTAGATAAATTCACACATGCAGAACTCTTCACATGTGCATGGTCCCTAGTAATCACCACATACATTTTACTGTTACAGAACTTAGGGAAAGAAGATCTGGTTTTCAATCTGTCACTTACTGGATCTGTATTCTATGGCTAGTAAGTTCTGTCCCAGTTGGCTCCCTTTCTGCCTGTCAAGGTACATGGGATGATCAAGTGAGAATCTCAACATTTAAGGGTATTGGAAACTGGGGGAGATATTATTATTGCCATTATTGAGTTGAGCCTTGAAGGATGGAAAATATTTAACATGAAAGTTACCATTTCCTGAGCACTTAAGCATATACCAGGGGCCAGGCTTTGTATATATGGGAATCAGAGAGGTCAGATATTCCCTCTTCTAGCCCCATGGATCTGAGAGCACGGGCACAAGCTGATTTTCCTGCCCAGGACTCTGAATCCTGAGGAATTATCAAAAAGACAGAGGTGGGATAGGCCAGGAGTCCAAGGGCCAAAGTAGGATCTAAATGCCAGGTGGCATTTTAGCTAGACTGGTCCTGAGATATGAGCTAGTTGAGGGTTTCCCTGCTCAGCCTTCCCTGGTCTCTGATCTTCTCTGAACTGGCTATCTAGTCTTTCAGCTGATTCTTTGAACAACCTGCTACCCTTTCAATGAATTCCTCTTCTGAACATAACTAGAGTTGGGTTTTTTTGTTTGCAATAAGAAGCACTAATACTTTTTTAAAAATTATGTTTTTCTCCCAACAGCCCTGAATGGTATTGTTTTCATCCACATTTACTGATGAAGAAACTGAAGCCTGGGTAGAAGGGCAGTATAACTTGCCCAGAATCACACTGATAGTAAATGACAAGGGCCAGACTTGACTCTGAGTGTGGACTTAGCAATATTTACCACTGTGATGTCCTGGGAAGAGAGATTGGTGAAGAACATTCCAAGTGGAAGGAAGCCCCCATCAAGTCCATATGTATGACAGCATAAGTGTAGTGGGAGCAGGATGGGGGGGTGTTCAGAGAATCGAGAGTAGATGCAGAGGAAAGCCCCTTCCTCCTGAATGCACAGCTCCTTCATCCTCCTATAACCTCCCTTAGGAAGCAGTGGGTTAAGGACAGCAGTGGGGGATACCAACAGTGAGGAGGCAAGTGTAGAAAAAGGAGCTCACACACAGAGACATGAACACAGGGGACTATGAGGAGAACAGGAAGCCATGGAAGTCAAAAGAGGTTTTTTTTCTTTAAAGAGGAAATGATCAGAAATATAAAAAACTGCAGAGAGATCTGGTAAGGACTAAGTACTGCCCATTGGGTTAGAAATGAAAAGGTAATGGGTGATTTTAGTGAAAGAATTGAGTAGAGTGGTAGGAGAGGTACAGAAGCCAGACTTTAGTTGGTTTAGAAGTGAATTGAAATTAAGAATGTGGAGATAGCAAATGTAGAATAACTCTTCTGAAAATATTAGCTGAGGAGAGGAAAAGAGACTGAATAGTGGCTAGAGGGGACTGAGGGCCATAAAAAGTTTTGGATTTGTTTTCATTTTGTTTTGTTCTGAGAGAGGCTCAAATTTTTAGACTGAGAGGAAGAACCCAGTTGAGAAAGAGAGAAAAAGAGGATAAGGGGGAGAAGAATCATCTGACAGAGTAAGGTCCTAGAGGAAGCAGGAGGGGTAGGTCCAAGGTCTAGCTAAAGGTGTTGGCCTTAAACAGGAGAAGGGGACCTTATCTTCTGAAACTGAAGGATAAGAAAGGAGAGATCTGTGTGCATGGAGAAGAGATTACAGGTACGGGGGTTGGGGAGTGGGAAGTTGGGGAGATCTACCCTGATGGCCTCAGTTTTCTCAATGAGGTAGGAAGCAAAATTCTCCGCCAAGTGAGGCAAGCAGGGTAGAGTAAAGGACTTGAGAGGATGGTAGTGAAAAATCTGGAAAAGCCCTTGAGAGGAATGTGAGAGGGATTGGACCAAGGACAAGGGAGAGAACTGATAAGTGGAGCTGCAGAGATTGGAAATTGTAGGAGCAGAGATTGTTGTGCTGTTCCCCAGTTGGTATTTGGTTGGGTGGGGGTGGTAGAAGAATAGAGGTGCCAGCAAACAGAAGGCAATGCAGAGGGAGAGGTTTGCATGCTTAACCATGGGGTCCTGCATGGAAGGGAAGGAAGTGAGACCAGGAAGGAACCGACAGAGTGGGAGAATGGAGGGAACATGAGACTAAATCGTTCTGTGAAGCAGAAGAGTAAGCGTTAGAAGGCTGGGGTGTGAACGATCTCAGCATGTTCCAGTAACTCTTCGTCATCCTGTTGGCTGGACTGTGGCACGATGGTAGAGACCCAGAAAGAGGAGGCCAGAGAGGTAAGCAAGGGTCAGCACAGGGAGGCCTCCTGTGTCACTATTTAACTTGGATATTACAGAAAAGGCAGAAGCAACGCAAACTTACAGAGATGGTTTACAAAGTAAATTATGGGGGTGGGGTGAGAAACAGACCCTTGGAGTCCTGCTGGGTCTTTCCCTGAATTCTTGTACTCTTTTCTGATGATTTCTAAGTTACCTTCCAATTCTAAAATCTATAATGCAAGTCTTCCCCTCCTTCTCTCTATATAAAATCTGGGGTGGCAAGAAAGTTAATTCTTAACCCAAGGAGGGCCAGTCTGTTGCAAGAGTCCCAAGTTTGGAGTCTGAAACCCTGGGTCCTAGTCCCGGCTCTACCTCCCACCAGCAGTTTGTATGCATCCCCAACTTTCTGAGCTTCTTTTTTCATTATCTATAATGACAGAAAAATATTACCTGTTCTGCCTAAGTTGTCATAAGGGTGAAATCAAGTGGTCGATGTTAACGGGCTCTGCAAAATTGAAAGTGTATGGTGAACAGAATGGATGGTTATTAGTAGGGTCTGGCCAAGTGTGTTTTGTGTCCTTCCTTTACAAACCTTTCATAGTAGGGCCTACCTCCTGCTTCCTTCCCTCATTTCCAGTCCCTACATGCCTGCCAGATCCCCCAGAGGTCAGGCTGGTGCTGGTGGGAGCTGAAGAAACAGTCTCAGCAGCCCCGTCTGGAATGATGAGCTGAAAAATCAAAGGCTCTTTCTTTGCCAAGGAAAGGGTTTTCTTCCCTTTCTTCCTCCTCTCCAATAAATCTGTCTGACTCTGCCATTCCATGATGAGGCTGATTGGCCTTGCCCTTGGGACGTGCCAGCTCAGCATGGGAGAGGGAGATGCTGCAAGATTTGATGCCTCCCTTTTCAATATATGTTTAATTCATTGCTGCAAAGACTTGGATAAGTAAAACACTAAGCTCCCTCTGACTGGGCTTCCTGGAGAGAGGGATTCCAACAGCTTTTAAAGGAAATGTCAAACTGTTAAGAGTTCAGGCTTCAAGCAGCTTAATGCTTTATAATGTTTTGGAGTGAAGGTCTTGTGGATTTTTTTTATTTTTTTAAAGATTCTATTTATTTATTTGACACAGAGAGAAATTACAAGTAGGCAGAGAAACAGGTAGAGAGAGGAGGAAGCAGGCTCCCCGCTGAGCAGGGAGCCCGATGCGGGGCTCGATCCCAGGACCCTGAGATCATGACCTGAGCCGCAGGCAGAGGCTTTAACCCACTGAGCCACCCAGGCGCCTCTCTTGTGGATTTTTAATGCCTGAGTTATTTAGAATTGAAAATAACTGATCAGTTTGTCAATCCGATGAACATGACACAACCACAGTCAACTCCAGAGAAAGATGAATCCATTTTACTCATTGCTTTATGGATTCTTCCCCACTAAAGGTTTTAGCCAAGTTACTAATCAATCACTCAGTATGAATTAGGCACCAACCGTATGCCCAGCTCTGTGCAGGGTACCATGAAGGAGATACCAAAGCAAGCAAACAAAAATAAAGTATATATACTATACTATTATGGGCTGAATTGTGCCCCTCCCTATTCATATGGAGAACCCTTAGCTCTTGCTTCCTCAAAATGCAACTGATAAGGCCTTCAAAGAGTTAATTAGGTTGAAATGGGATCCTTAAGGTAGGCACTATCCAATATGATGGGCATCCTTATAAAAAGGAGAGATTAGGACACAAACAGAGACACCAAACACATGCATGCACAGAGACATGGCCCTGTGCACACATTGCCAGAAGGTGGCCATTGTAAATCAAGGAGAGAAGCCGGTAGCAGAAAACAACGCTGCAGACACCTTGACCTTGAACTATGAGAAAAGACACATCTGTTGTTTAAGCCAGTCAGTCTGTGGAGCTTGTAGTAACATGAAACAAACAAACAAACAAACAAACAACCACATGTGACTCTTTACTTATGTCTGTAATATCTAGGAAGGTATGTAGATACAGTCTTTCCCCAAAAGGCCTTTTTATCACCAAGCACAGTTAAACTATGAACCTCAAAGAATGGGGCATAAAAAATTTCTTGACTATTCCAAAACTTCAGGACCTCTATGCGACCACACACAGAGCATCTGAAAGGAGGATCTGGGATCTCTTCTCTCTGTAGTTTCTCTTCCTCTTCTCTACTTCCACAGACCCCTGAGTTTTTTCTAGCCTGCTTCTCAGAACAGTGCTCCTGGCTCTACAGGATCTCACGGAGGTCCTTTAGGTGCTATGGGTTACTTAAGGAGACCCCATGTCAGTAGCTCTCCGACTTCAGAACCATCAGAGGTGCCAAGTGAAAGTGCAGATCCAAGGACCTCACCATTAATAGTTCAGGTTTGGTAGATTGAACAAGGCCTAGAAATCTATACTTAAAATTTGTCACTGTGAGATATGCCTACAAAAGAGTATGCATGATATATATATGCAATTTAAAGAATCATAATGAAATGAATAACCATTAACCACGGAGCTTTAAAAAGAATACATTTTTCTGTGTACCCCTCCCCAAATGCATTCCTCTTTTCCTGCAAGACGTAAGCACTTTCCTGAATTTTGTTAATTACTTCTTTGTCTTTCTTATTATTTTCCACATATGATTATATCTTTGAACAAGAGATATCTCTTTAGTTTACTTGTTTGGGGACCTTATATAATAGCATCATAGTGTTTGCATTTTGGAGCAACTTGCTTCTATCATTTGACATTGTTTT
This sequence comes from Ailurus styani, assembly GCA_002007465.1. NCBI lineage: Eukaryota > Metazoa > Chordata > Mammalia > Carnivora > Ailuridae > Ailurus > Ailurus styani. The sequence goes on along the minus strand of LNAC01000832.1, from coordinate 589,883 downwards.
TGGGATTCATTCACATTGATACATTTTAGCTATGGTTTAGTCATTTTAACTGCTATGCAGTATTCCACAATTATCAGTTCTCCTGTTCATGGCCATTTGGGTTGTTTCCAGATTTTATTTATTTTTTTGTTTTGCCTTTACAAATAACACTGCCATAAACATTCTTACATATTTCTCTTGGCTCATAGAAATCTTCATTTTCTAACCAGCTCTCCAGGTTGAATCTGATGTGAATGGTCCAAGAAACACTGACTTTAGTCTTTCATGTTCTTCAGAGTAATACATGTACAACATAAACCTCTTGCTAGTACTAACTTCATCTTGAAGCATGACTCCAATGCCTCATTTTGGGGAGGAAAAGAAACTCTGAATCTTTAGTTTTATTTTCAAAAAGCCTACTCGTAGTAAGAGGGTAAGGTGTAAGGAAAGAATGGGCAGAGTAGGAGGAAACTTCCATATATTACATATATTGCATTGGAGAAGAAGACTGTATGTAATAAATGTTCAACTATGTGGTACAGATAATAAGTGTATGGATACTTATGTGTGGATATTCAGAGACAGCAATCAATTCTAGTCACACAATTAGGTGTCAACCTATTCATTCACTAATTTCAAAATCAAGATACATTGAAATAGTTAGAAAAAGCTTCCTAAAGGAAGTAGGATGAGAGCTGGGCTTTGAAAGATTGGCAAGCTAGAAGTTGGGATGAGAAGTGGGGAGGGTGTCAGTTGATGGATATAGTTTGCTTAAGAGAGAGAAAGCTAGTGGGACTACCAAGCAAATCAGAAATATAAATGGCCAGGGGCACCTGGGTGGCACAGTCATTTAAGTATCTGATTCTTGGTTTCAGCTCAGGTTCTGATCTCAGGGTCTTGAGATGAAGCTGGGATCATAATCTGCTTGGGTTTTTCTCTCCCTCTGCCTCTCCTTCCCCTGCTTCTCTCTCTCTCTCTCTCATTCTCTCTCAAATAAATAAATGACTCTTAAAAAAAAGAAATGTAATTGTCCAAAGCAGCGTGGGGCAGGCTTTTAAAAACTGCAAATCTAGCTCGACAAAGGCATGACGAATCTAGTTTGGTTTTAGGAAAGTACTCAGTTCTCAGGGGAATCCAATCTGGGAAAATGAGGAAGAGGGCACAGCTTTGGAAATACAAAGTAGAGGTGATGAGAATATCAGAATCAGAGTACTCCATAAAAAATTAAGCATGAAAAATTGACCATAGAGTCAAGGATCCAGGAGAATGGGGCTGACAGAAATAAGGGGAGAAATAATTCAGGGTTCCTCACAGATTTCAAAGTTTTCTCCTTGTTCTTCTAGATATGAGTTTGCATGATATCTTCTCTTGTCTACATACAACCCTCTACTATCCGTCTCCATTCTCAGCTAAGACCTCACCTCCCAACTCACTGGGATAAAAGGATGAATTAAATGGGAATTCCTTTACCTTCCACAACATTTACCCACCTATCTCCACCTGTACCTTCACTTTCTGATATGTTGGATGAACTGTCTCCGGCTAAAGGCCATTCCTTTCACTTGTGCACTTGTTCCCATTTGAATCCGTTAGAATTAGCTTCATTGAGAGCAACAGGGATCCAAAATAACAGTGGCTTAAATAAGGGGGTTTATTTCTCTCACACATAAAAGGAGGTAGGCAGTTCAGACTCAATACAGTGACCCTGCTCCACAAAATCCTCAGAAACCCAGGCTCCTTTCACCTCACCACATCCTTGTGTGTGACCCTTGTCCTCAAGATCCAAAATATTATCTTGAGTTCTGGCTATCATGTCCAAATTTCATGAAGCTGGATGGAGGAAGGGACAGAAGATGGAACGAAGGCCATTGCCAGCTGTCTTTCAAAGGAGGTTCCCAAGAGCAGTCACATGAAACTTCTGGTTACATCTTATTGACCAGAGATAGTTACGTGGTCACATCTGGCAGCAAAAAAGGCTGAAAAGTATAATCTCTTTATTCTACTGGGTTATGAAGCTAGCTATGAATTGGGAATTTTATTGTGGAAGAAGCAGAGACAGAGGTTAGAGGATATCTAGAAGTCATTGCCACACCATCACTTTTTCCTTTTGTAAGGACTTTTGCCCTCTATTAATAGTAAACTAATGTAAAGCATTATTAATAATGCTTACAGCATACAAATTTGAGTTAGCATTTACTATCCCCGAAATAAACTCTTCCTTGAAATGACTCTCCCTCCAGCTGCTTCTCCACATTTCTGTACCCATTAACAGCAAACATTCTTGAAAGAATTGTCTACATATGCAATCTTTTCTTTCTTGACTCTTACTTATTTTTCAATCCACTCCCATCTGTGTTTCATATCCATCAATTCACCAAAACCACTCTTGTCAAGTTCCCCAAGATGGCTGTGTTGCCAAATTCAACGATCACATTTGTCCTAACTTTATTAGCCTTTTCATTAGCGTTTGACATAGATGATCACTCCGTATTTCTTTGAAACTTTTCCACTTGGCTTTTTTTAATACCATATTTTTATCAATCTTTACTCTTAGTGTCTTCCACTTGAACTCTAAACATTGAAGTTACCCATACTTTGTCTTGAGCCCTTTCTTTTCCTCTCTCTCAAATCACTCCTTAAGTGGTTTCATTAGTTTCCGTGGCTCTAAATACCATCTTTATGCTGATGACTCCCAGTAAAGATCCTAAAAAGACTCTACATTTCAGGTATATATATATACCGGCCCATTTAAAATCAACACTTGGATATCTAATAGACATCGGTAACATGACACATGTAGACAGAACTCAATACTCTCCTCCCACCCATGTTTTCCATCTTAGAAAATGACATTAACATATGTCAGAAGCCTGGGAGTCGTTGTTGATTCCTCCTTCTCTTTCACTCTCCAAATTCAACCCATCAGCAAATCCTGATCATTCTACATCCAATATGAATTTCTAATTCAGCCACTTCTCCCACTCCCACTACTACTACCTTACTCCAAAGGAAGCTTGTCTCTCACCCAAACTGTAAAGTAAGGTAATCTCTTAAAACTAGAGATTAAATCATGTCACTATCCTGATCAACACCTTCCAATGGCTTCGCATCACACTTAAAATTAAATTCAAACTCTGCATCATGATATAGTCCCATGGTCTGGAGGACTCTTGGTCTATTTTCATTTCTCCTACTCTTCTCTTCTCAACTTACCATGCTCTATTAATATTGGCCTTCTGTATTTGCATTATTTGTCAAGCTCTTTCTAACCTCAGAACTCTCATTTGTAGTTCGTGCTGCCTGAAATACTTTTCCACTGGGTTCTTCGTATGTCTGACTCCTCTTCAGCCCTCAAGTCTTGAATAAAGCATAACTTCCTCATAGAGATATTCCCTGACCACCCTATTTAAAATAACTTTTTCTGGGCGCCTGGGTGGCTCAGTGGGTTAAAGCCTCTGCTTTTGGCTCAGGTCATGATCTCAGGGTCCTGGGATCGAGGCCCACATCGGGCTCCCTGCTCAGCAGGGAGCCTGCTTCCCCCTCTCTCTCTCTGACTGCCTCTCTGCCTCCTTGTGATCTCTCTCCCTCTGTGAAATAAATAAATAAAATCTTTAAAAAATAAAATAAAATAAAATAACTTTTTCTGATTTCTTTTTTTAATTATTTTTTATTATTATTTGCCCCAGGAGTAAAGGTATGTGAATCATCAGGCTTACACCTTTCACATTTTTTCTGTTTTCTATCAGGGTTTCTTTAATGGTATTGTTGCAACGTGTAAGAGTTGTCTTTCTTATTTACCATTGTACCCCAGCTCCTAACATAGTTCCTGGCACTGTGCCTGTCACCAGGCTCAGTAGATACTCAACAACTACTTGTTGAAATGATGAGTTAATGAATAGGAATTGTCTGAATCCCCTCTTAGTGATTGAGAAGGGAGGAGGAAAGCACTGGGGAAGTAGTGGAGTTGGATGGGCCCAGCAGGGCTGCCAGACAAAGACTAGAGCCACTGTTGAGGTCCTGAAGGGACAGCCAGAGGAAATGCTGTGCGTACATTTGAGCTAAGACCTTGAGGAAGAATGGCGCCACTAGATGGCAAAAGGAAAGCTGTAAAAGAGAACAGAGCCAAGAATCAGAGGCAAAACGGATACCCAATTGGAAGAGGAGTGATTAGTCTGAAAGAAATGAAAAGAGACCTAGACAACTGTCAAGAACTGGAGAGAGAGCGGTTGCTACCTAATGATAAGCAAAAGGATTGACTAAGAGCTGAGAGTTCACGTATCAATAATCTGCAAACTTGGGTGATCTTCTCAAGTAGTCTTCAAGAGCAGAAAATGTAGATTACAGGACTGATTTTGGGTGGAGGCTTATAGGGCATCTGCAACAAGGTCCAAGAACAAGTGTCAAAAGAGTAAGAGAGCTGGCAAAGTGAGATCTTATAATCTAAGAATGGAAATTAGAGCTCAGAGTTTCAGAGATAGAGTGGTTCTGGGTGATGATGAGGTCCACATTGTGGTTAAGGCAGTGGCTGAAAGGAAGAAGAACTGAAGATAACCTTAGATGAAGGAGTCAAGAAACCAAGATTTGGGACTTCCATATCAGGGCAGGGGTGGAGGCGGTGGAGTACTCAGGCAAATGATAGGATTTGGGGTAGAGGAGAGTACTAGAATCTTCCTTGGATCTGGGGAAGTAACCAGGATGCACATAAATGATAATAGTGAAGAGGCATAGAGGGTAAATGGTGTGAGGATCAAAGAAGGAATGTGGCAGGAGAGTAAAAGAGGGCCACCAAGAAAATGCTGCTGAGGTCTCTTGCTTTCAGGCTTTGGGAGAAAGAATAATCCACACAGGAGAGGGCTCTGGGAGAAAAGTTTTAGTTTGGATTGTCCCTCAAATCAGACTCTGAAGTAAGGATTTCAGCATGAGTAGTTTGTTTGGGAGGTGATCATGGGAAATACCTAACAAGGAGTGGGGGAGGGCCATAAGGAAAGGAAGAAAGCCAATGAAGGGGCATGTTATAAAGCAAATTACCACTGTGGGTAACTAGAGCTTAGTCATGCCGAGAAATTCTAGGAGGTGGTGTAGAACATGCATTCAGAGTTATTCCACCTGAAGGATAACCTACTCTTGTAAGTCACTGATTCAGAACTATCTTAGGGAGGTTGTTCAACCCCTGGCACTTCTGGGTTTCTCTGTGTCCAGGCCAAGAGGGCTCTGGAGGCCAGAGAAACCCTCCAGGCAAAGAGATTAAGGGGCTGGCAGTTGGAAGCCAGGCCGGCACATACAGAAATGGTAAGGGCCCAGGGACGTGGGTGGAGGACCACCAGCAGTGTCTGCTACAGGAAGCAACATGCAAGCAGGGAGCCAGGATTCAGTTAGGACAAAGAACCAGAGAGACCATTCTATAAAGACCACTCTATGAGAGTGAAAGGTCTAATTTACTTTAGAATGGACATTGCAAAAAATAATTGTGTTCATTCTTTACCTCAGCGTGCAGATTCCTTAACACCATATAATGCTCAACCCAGCTTCAAATTTCCTCAAGTTATTCCAAAAACATCCTTTATGGCTAGTTTGTCTAAATCAGGATTCAGTCCACAGTCATGTATTCATCTCATGATGTCACTTAAATCTCCTTAACTTGAGAACATTCTTTTTAAATTTCATGTTCTGTTTACATATTGAGGAGGTCAGGCCAGTTGTTCTGAAGAATGTCCCACTTGGGGGACATCTGGGTGGCTCAGTCATTGGGCATCTGCCTTCAGCTCAGGTCATGATCCCAGGGTCCTGGGATAGAGACCTGCATTGGGCTCCCTGCTAACCAGGAGGTCTGCTTCTCCCTCTCCCACTCCCCCTGCTTGTGTTCCCTCTCTTGCTGTATCTCTCCATCAAATAAATTAAGAAAAAAAAAAAAGAATGTCCCACTTGTGGGATTTGTCTAAGCACTCGTTTGTGGTGTTATTTAGCCTGTTCCTCAATCTCCTAGTTTCCTGTACACTGGGCATTAGGTCTAAAGGCTTGATCGCATTCGAGTTAAATATCTTTAGTTAGAACACATCAGTGTGGTGTTGCATCACATACGACAGCACTATGGTCAGGAGACACATGTCTGGTTGCTCCTCTGGTAATACTACTATGATTGACCACTAAATCAGCATGATGGCAGCCAGGTCCATTGCATAGGGAAGTTGGCCTCTTGGTGCCCCAAAAATGGTCGGTGGGCTGTTTGGCACCATACAAATGTCCAGCTTCCCATCAGCGAGTCACATAATAGTTTTAATCCCATTTGAAAATCGTTGTCTGGATCAATGAATTCACGTCAGGGTGAACAATGATTTTTGAATTTTATTACTTCATCTATATTTACTGGCCAGCATTCTTCAGGAAAATAGAACTTTCTTTATTCAATCATGGCTGCCCTACTGCAGCGGGTAAGAACATGGACTTTAGAGCCCAGATTATCTGGATTCAAATCCTGGTCCCACCACTTGCTAGCTGTGTAACTAAGTCAATTAAACTCTTGGTCCCTCAATTTCTATATCTGTAAAATGTGGTTCCTATGAAAATTAAATGAGGTAATATTAGTAAAGCCATAAGAACAAGACCTGGCACACAGTTAGTGCTATATAAATGTTAAATAAATAAAAAACATAGTAAAACTATGACTATTTAATTATATTGAAATACAGTTCCTACTGGAAAGGCAGGATAAATGCTTAATTCTTTCCCTTTAATTACCAAGTCTCAAAGTAGGGATTTGGTTTAATAGCTGCCACAAGGGGTGACAAATAAGCAGAAGGAACATTAAAGAGCCCAGGGAAAGATCTGGGAGGGAGGGCAGCTGGGAGAAGAGCCCAGAATGAGGACATGCTGAGCAGTGTAGGGCTGGGAAAAGGAGAACACTGGAAATTGCTTTCTCCACCCTTTTTTTCCATTCCACAGAGCTTCAGTCAAAATCACACAGGGCTAGGGCAACTAACAGAAATAAGAAACAGAGCTCCTGTTTAAAGGACAGGTGCTTGACCATTCACATACATCTTCAAAAGATAGCCATGCTTTCTCTTCACTTGCTGTTACTACAATACAGTTGCATTGTTTTAATATATGTTATGTATATATTATACGAAATAGAAGTTTTCATTCATAAAAAAAAGAACTTGGAATGAAAATAACACAAAACTTATTCTAGCCCTATCATCCTGATTTGTTAAACAAAATAACAAGTCCCCATTTGGGGATCCACTTAAAAGTGTCCCTAGGTAGAGCTGGCTTCTTGGGTATGGGACCTGGACAGTATCACAGAATCCCACTGGCAGTAAAGCATGGATCTGATTTAATGTCCTTGTGTCATTGTCTTGAAATTCCTGAACAAAGGACCCCACATTTTCATTCTTTACTGAACCCTGAAAATTACGTAGCCAGTCCTCTTGCTGGGGCTTCTCTGGGCCCCTGATCCTGACCCCAGGCAAGTTGCTAGACTGTACCCTGTAGAACAGTGCAGGTAGAGGGCTCTTTGCATTTCTAAGCTCTCTCTTGTTTAATTCTTGGGCTGCTCTATGCCTTGCTCTTCTTACTGGCAGCTTTTTGATTTGGTTGCTTGTGTGGCTTGTTCAGTCTACAGTACTCTTCCTTTTTCCTTCTTCAGAAACATTGATGAAATGCGTTTCTCTGGGGGCGATGCTCCTTCTCCCACCCCCAGGAACACGCTTTCACCAGAGCTGTGAGGATTGTCTGTCTTGTCCTCTTCCCCCTCAGTCTGAGTATTCTCTGTATTGCTTGTTGCTTGTTACTAAAATAAGACAAATGGCCAAGAAAAGAAAAGAAACCACCCTGGCTCTCCCAGGCAAGCATTTTACCAATGCGTGGAACAGCTCAGCTATGAGGCTCTGGGACAGTTGAATACAGGTGGGGGCTGGGTTGGAAGAGAAGCGAAGCAAAAAGAGGAAGCTCTGAAAGGGGAAAGATTATCCTGTTCCTCTCTCTGTCTCTCCATAGGAGCTGCCTCCAGCTTTATGCCAGACAGATGAGGAGCTAATTCTTAAGGAGCTCCAAGAGAAGGCCACATCTTGGGGTCTTGCCTTATAAAAAGTTTAAGATATTCTGCCCACTTACGGTTCATTTCTTATCACCAAACATCTTTCCAGAAATGATCAATATCACTTTTTCAACACACTGAACTCAAATCTCCATCCTTTCCCCATCTACTATCCCCTAACCCATATTTAATATATGTGATTCCTGCTCTGATTCCTTGCTCTATCTATCTATCTGTCTATCTATCTATCTATCTATCCATCTACCATCTATCTATATACCAGCATTCTCCTATTCAGATGAGGCTTTATGTCTAAGATTATGCCTTTTGCCCTTCCTCCTTCACTCTCTTTCCTCACAGTGTGAACAAAGAAATTTTCGTTAGGGCTGGGACAATCCCCAACCATGTATTCTCTTTGCCCATTTTACTATTTTTTTGAATAAATCAATGGTTGAGGGGTGGCTGGGTGCCTCAGTCCAATTCTTGATTTCAGCCCAGGTCACAGTCTCAGGGTTGTAAGTCCGAGCCCCACATCAGGCTCCTCACTGGGCATGGAGCCTGCTTAAGATTTGCAATCTCCCTCTCCCTCTGCCCCTCCCCCTCTCTAAAATAAACAAATGGTTGAATAATCATAGAAAAGGTCATAGTAGCTGCAGTAGTAAAACTGAGTGCCCCCTATGTGCAAGGCACCATCCATGAACTGCTAATCTTAGTGACAACCCTGTGATTTGGGTTTTCATGTCCCCATTTTACAGACAAGGAAACAGAGGCTTAAATGTCAAGGGCATTTGCCCAGAGTGGTTCCCTTTGAAATGACAGAACTGAGATGCTAATGCCACTCGGCTGACATCAAAGCTTGGTCACCACCCTGCCAAGCTCCTCCGTTTGAAAGAGAAGATCACGGCATCCTCTTTTGTTTTAATAAAGCCCCATTAGCTCAGTAGTCATGGCATGTCCGCCCTTTATTTACATGCAGACACCAAATGCAAGGGTCCCCCCCCACCTGCACACCCTTCTTTCTATTATGTTATATATTAGATTTCACTAGTTCCTTATTATGTAAGATGCTCCACATGACATCTCTGCTTTGCCCTCTTTCTTACATTCCCTGAAGCCTCTTAAAGATCTTTTTAATGTCCTCATCCCCTCATCCATCAATTTCTATTTTATGGCTCTAGCCTTCCTTTGCTATTTCTCTATATGGCACTCTCCTGGCCTTCCATTTGAGGTATTCGCCCTTCCTTCTTTGTCATACCCTTTCCACAGGTCACCCTGTCTATATATCTTGCATTCAGTGATGTGGGCTCCTCCTATTAGTTTTTCAGTGTTGGCAGAAGGAATTTGAAGTCTGCCCCCCAAGTTGTCCTCTCTCGGTATATTACTTTGAAACACAAAAGCATTAAATTGTAAATCAGTTCTGCATTGATCAAGGCTGGCTCCCGTCCTCACTGCCTGGCTGCAACCTCTGAATGCCAAAACTATGAGTTTGCTTCTGTGTTTGCTCTATTGTTGTACAAGGCCAAGAAAAGGTCCTCATCAACGAGGCTGCACACCCTGTTGGCAGGAGTCAGGCAGGAAAGCTGGCAGCCAAATCTTCCTTGGTTCTACTTTTCTTTTCTAATGATAACCTTAACCTCCCTAATTGGCTTCTTTTTTTTATTTTCCTGCTCCTCTTGCATCTTATTCTTCTCCCAGGTGCAGTCAGGGAAGTCTTATCTCTCACATTTCCATGTATTCCTCTCTTTTCCTCCTATTCTGCTCATTTGTCCCTTTGGTTTGACTCTCATGTCGGTCTATTTGGATGATGTTTTTGATAGCCTTATTAGTTCAATAAGCATTGGATGCTTACTATGTGCTAGCTACTAAACAAGTTCCCTTCATCTACCTCGATTTACAGTAACAAAACTCCCTCCAATTCATATAGCTTGAATTTTTGCCAGGCCCTGGGGGGTGGGGGAGTAGATAATAAGAAAAAAGAAAATGAAGGTACTTGCTCTCCTTCGATGTGAGGTGTGAGGTGCTCTGCATGGGTGTGATTGGGATGGTCCTTGCTTCTCAGGAAATCCTCCTTTCCATCCCAAGACTTTGTACCTCTTTGTCTGACATGTTTTTCTTCCTCAGACTTCTTCACATCTCCACTTAGATGTCTGATAGGCATCTGAAGTTTGATCCCAAACTAAGCTCATGATTTCCCCAATCCTCATACCTGTGCCTTTCCCATTCTTCCCCATGCTAATGAATGCCATCCTGATTCATGGAGTTGCTTAGGCCAAATACACTTGGTGTCATCCTTAACTCTTTCTCACACTCCACCTCCAATCCATCAGCAAAGTCTATTAGCTTTAATTGGTTTTGCCTTTAGAATATATGCTGAATCTACCTACTTTTCACTGCCTCTGCTGTTGCCACCCTATTTGACACCGTCATCATCTTTTACTTGAACTAATGCAATAGTCTCCTGTCTGGTCTCCTTGCTTCCACTTCTCCCAACCCCCTACAGTCCATCATCCACATCACAGCCAGAAGGATGCTTGAAAAAGGTCAATCTGATACTTTTAATCTTCAGATCAAAATAATCTAACAGCTCCCCATTAAATTAGGGAAAAATATAAATTTCTTACCCCCACCTCCAAGGCCTTTTGCAGATTGGCCCTTGGCTATCTCTACAGGCTGGCTTACCTTCCTACCACTCTTCTTTTAACTCACCTTTCTTCACTGGCCTCCTTTGCTATTTTCAAACACATCACACACCTCCAAGTCTTTGCACATTCTGTCCCCTTAGCCTAAAATATGTTTCGCCTAAATATCCATGCAACTCATATCCTCACTTCATTCAGGACTCTTCACTCCTCCAAGGGCCTTTCCAGAACATACTGCCTAAAACAACACTGTATTCAATCACTTCCTAGCTTATTAACCTGTTCTATTTTTATTCATAATCTGATAAGATTATACTACATGTGTAATTGTTTGTTACCTATTTCTCATCAGAATGCAAGCTTCGTGTGGGAAGAAATGTCTGTTTCATTCACATCTATATTCTCAGCTCTATAGAACAGCATCTGGCACATAGTAAGAGCTCACTAAATTTCCATTAAATGAGTGAATAGTTATGTGGAAGGGGCCCAACTTGGCAGCCTAAATCAGATTCACCCTAGGATTCACATACATCTGGTGCCTGTCTGGCAGGGGGGAGGTCCACTGGGGAACTATTTGTTTAAAAGCCTAAGAAGCTTCTCAAGAAAGATCTCATCCTAATAGAAGGAGGAACAAACATCTAAGATTCCTTTTAGACCTCAGGGTGGAAGGGAAGGGAAGATTTTGAGTAAAACTCTCAGGTTGTAATTAATCTGGACATTTTTTAAAAAGAGTTAACAGCAATCTGACTCAACCCAACTTCAGTAGAAAAAAATAAGGACTGCACTGGTTCAGAAGACTAAGAAGGAGGGTCAGATGCTCAGAGGAACCAGGGTTGGGTACTCAACAGGGCCAGAATTCTCTCTGTCTCTATTTCATCTCTGCCTGTCTTTGATTCTCTTCCCCCATTTGTCAAATCCTCTCTTGTTGCTGTACAAGTGGTCTTCTCCATATTGTAAGAAATGTGGCTGCTAAGAGTCACCATTAGCAGAGAAATTCTGTCTCCTAGAGTTCATGGATTTATTCCAATGAGCATTTCCGACTGGCCTTTTTTGATCACGTATCCATCATTTGGTCCAATCAGTGTTGCTCGGAGAATGGATGTTCTGTGACTGGCCGGGTTTAGTTCACATACTTATCCCCCGGGGCCAGGAGTAGAGTCTAAACCAGCTGAAGGGGAGGGTGAAAGCTTGTAGGGAGGACTAAAAACCAAATAAGGACAAGACAACACAATTGCTACAAGAGGCCACTACCCTGGTTATCGTCTGATCCAGCTCCCAGGACTCATACCTGGGAGTTCTAAGCAGAGAAGGCTACATAAGACTAAGTACCAATTTAAAGGGCCATTTCACTAAAATCTCTTTGGGGTGCTAAGTACACAGACCACATCAGAAGCATTGGCTTTTGTAGTTTCACCTGGGTGGGAGGCAGCTTTTTGACAGAGGCAGTAGCCGCAGACACCTCAGTGCATCAATGGCTTTGTTATGGGCATCAGAGGCCTTCGCAGCAGATTATCACCCCAGGATGCTAGAGAAGGAAAGGAGGAAATGGTAGAAGCCACTGGGGAGGTGAAAGGATTCTGTTAATTAACCTATGTGACAGACCTCTGGGAGGCTCACAGAAATAGTTGGGTTAATGAAAGACTTTGAAGAGGGGCAAATATAGGCAGGGGCAGAGTCAGAGAAATTCCTTTCTGTGGTTATATTGTAAACTTGATTTTACTTCCAGCCTGTTTCCCAGGTCAGAAGGATGTCTCCTGACCACAGAAAAGTAAGGAACAGGGGCAGGAGATCAGCCTAGTGATGCCCCATCCTTCAGAGGCCTGAGAACTGTGCTGAAGTCACAAAAATCTGTGAAACTCTTTTTCTGGGAAGTTTCAAAACAGGGTAGGTGGGTCCCAGTTCTGGGATCCACTGGCACATCCTAGCTGAGCTACGGTGTGTACCACCCAGCAGTTCCAATTCAGAAGATACTTTTCCCACTCTGATTTTATCTTCAGGCCAACACCACATTTAGACTAGGATTCTCCTGACACTGCTTTCTGCCTGGATTGAACCTCTGCAGGTTCTTTCTTGCCTATTTATTTAGACTCCAGACTTTGTCTGTGTCCTCCAGTTTGGTTTTACACCCTGGATTCAGACCTTGGCTTTGACCTCATAACTCATGGTAACTAGCTCCCTCATCACTTGTTCTAGCTTCCCAATTCACCTGCAGCCCCAACCTGACTGTGAGTCCCGACTCGCATTGTTTGGCAGCAACCCATGACCTAGCACTGAGAGTGTCCTTCCACCTTACTCCCCTTATCACTTGAATTGCTTTCTCTACCCACCCTTAGAATATAAAGATGCTGCTCACGTTGATACATAATGTCTTCATATTTCAGCAGCTTGTCTGGCTGAAGAAACCTTTATAACCTCCTCTGGCAATCCATTCGACTGTCTAATCATGCTGATAGTCAAAGTTCTTCCTTCTGTCATACCATTTAGTAGAAGCCTGAATGCTGCTGAACTATAATCATTCTAAATGTCACCCACCTAGGAGAAATGAGAACAGTGATCCTCAGTGTATGCACTACTTGGAATGTGCCCAGAATGTAGAAACACCTGTTTGCGATGGAGAAAGTTGTCCCCTGAGCATATGTCATCGATAGGTCAGGGGAGTTATCATAGTCACTCCTAGTGCTTATTGGGATAAAATGCGGAATCAACAGAATGACTCTGTGGCTCCTGGGCAATTGAGTCTTTTGAGGAAGAAATCCTGAAGCTGGAGGTGGAAGAAGGCACTCTTCTGTGGCTGGATGGAAGCAGTGAGAGTGCCTGTCTAATACAACTTATAATGTCTAGTCCAGTGCCTGGAAAAACAGATCCCCATTCATTTAGTTATACTTCCCTCCATTTCTACTGTCACTGCCTGATCACCCTGCTCAAGTCCAGGCGCACACAATTCATTCCACGTAGACAACTGCAATAGCTCCCATCTGGTTTTCCTGCCATCACTCCTGCTCCCTTCTATTCTATTTTCTTCACAGCAGTGAGAAAAAATCACAGAGTAATCTTTTAAGAATGTAAATCAGATCATGTCACTATCTGTTTAAAATCCTTCAAAAGCTTCTCATTTCTCTTAGAATGAAATCCAAACTTCTTCCCATGGTTTACAAGGTCCTTCAGGATCAGGGCCCTGTCTACCTCTCAGACCTCTTCTGGCCCCACTCTTCCTTACTGTACACTAGACACAATGAATCTATTTCATTTCCTCCTATGCGCTAAGGTCTTTCTTCTCTTGAGGATGTTTACATATGTGGTGCCCTTTGCCTGGAATGCTCTTTCCTAGGCTTTTCTCAAGGCTGGGTCCTTCTCAGTTCTTAGTTATGAGCTATAATATAACCCTGCCCACCCTTGCAAAAGAAGTTCTCTCCCCTACTGTTTATTTACTTCTTTAGCATTCATCACAATTACCATTCTTTGATGTGTCTATTTATTTACTGAAAGTCTATCTTCCTCACTAGACTGTAAGTTCCAAGAAGGCATCATGTTATCCCCAACCTTAATGCAACACCTGGCACATAACAGGCATTCAAAAAATGTACATTGAATTCATGCTTTTAATAGTAAGTACTCAAAACATAATTTTTAATGAATGAGTAAAATATGAAGGACATCCCATGGACATTAAAAAGAAAATAGAGGAATATTATCAACAACTATGTACACCAGTTTGATAACTTAAGATTAATAGATAACAGTTCCTTGAAAGACACAGCTACCAAAACTCATTCAAGGAGAAATAGGTAATCTGAAAAGGCCTATATTGAATAAAGAAATTGAATAAATAATAACCTTCCAAAAGAGAAAGCAATAGGCCCAGATGGTTTTACCATTAAATTCTACCAAACACTTAAAGAAGAGATGATTTCAATTTCCAACAATGTGTTTCAGAAAACAGAAGCAGAGGAAATGCTTCCTAACTTGTTCTATGAGGCCAGCATTACCCTAATATTAAATCTAAACAAAAACATTGCAAAAAAGGAAAACTACAGACCAGTATCTCTCATGAACATAGATGCAAAGATCTTCCTAATTTGATTTATGTATTCGACTCCATCCCAATCAAAATCCCAGATTTGATATTGATGAACTAATTCTAAAGGTCAAGTGGAAAGGCATGAGACACCAGATAATCAATGCAGTATTGAAACAGAACCAGAAGAGGAAGAAGAGGAAGAAGGGGGAGAAGGCGAAGAAGAAGAAGAAGAAGAAGAAGAAGAAGAAGAAGAAGAAGAAGAAGAAGAAGAAGAAAAAGAAGAAGAAGAAGAAGAAGAAGAAGAAGAAGAAGAAGGAAGAAGAAGAAGAAGAAGAAGAAGAAGAAGAAGAAGAAGAAGAAGAAGAAGAAGAAGAAGGAGAAGAAGAAGGAGGAGGAGGAGGAGGAGGAGGGCAAGAAGGGGAGAGGGAGGAGGGGGAGAGGGAGGAGGAGGAGGAAGCAGGAGAGGGAGGACAAAGGGAGGAAGGGAAGAGGAAGAGAAAGAAGGAAGAGGAGGAGAAGAGGGAGAAAATAAAGTCGGAAGACTAGACACTATCCAACTTCAAGACTTACAGTAATCAAGAAAGGGCGGTATTGGCACAAGAATAGACAAATATATCAATATAACAGAATAGAACGCCCAGAAATAGACCGACACAAATGTAGCCAACTGATCTTTGACATGAGATAAAGACAATTCAGTGGAGAAAGAATAGTATTTTCAACAAATGGTTGAAAATCCACAAGCCAAAAAAAAAAAAAGGAAGGAAAAAGATAAAGGAAAAAAAAACAAAAACGAGTGAACCTAGACACTGACCTTATACTTTTCCCAAAAGTTAGCTCAAAATGTCTCTTAGACCTAAATGTAAAATGTAATAAAACTATAAAACTTATGGAAGATAACATAAGAGAAAATATAGATTACCTTGGGTTTGGTGATGACTTTTCAGATACAACACCAAAAGCATGGTCCATGAAAGAAAAAAAAATATTTAAGTTGGACTTTATTCAAAGTAAAAGCATCTTCCCTGTGAAAGACACTGTTAAGAAAATGAAAAGACAAGCCACAGACTGGGAGAAAATACTTGCAAAACACATATTAGAAGAAGGACTAATATCCAAATGTAAAAGAACTCTTAAAACTCAACAGTAAGGAAATAACCTAATTTAAAAAATGGGTGAAAGATCTGAACAAGCACCTCACCAAAGGAGATATACAGATGGAAAATTAACATATGAAAAGATGCTCAATATTGTGTCATTAGAGAATTGCAAATTAAAACAAATGAGATACCACTTACTACATACCTATTAGAATGGCTGGAAAACCAAAACATTAACAACGACCAAAGCTGACAATGGAGATGTGGAGGAAATGGAACTCTCATTCATTGGCGGTGGAAAGGCAAAATGGTGCACCCACTTTGGAAGAGCTGGTAGTCTCTCACAAAGTTAAAAACAGTCTTAAACATACAATCCAGCAACTACACACATTTTACAAATGAGATGAAAACTGATGTCCACACAAAAAACCCTACACACGATATTCATTGCAGCTGTACTCATAATTGCCAACATTTAGAAGCACCCAAGATACCTTTCAATAGGTAAATAGGAAAACAAACCAGGGTACATCCAGACAATAGATGCTTACTTCAAAGAAAAGAAGTAAACACTCAAATCTTGAAAAGACATGGATACTGGAATGCCTGGGTGGCTCAGCTGGTTAAGCGTCTGCCTTTGGCTCAGGTCACGATCCCAAGGTCCTGGAGTAGAGTCCTGTATTGGACTCCCTGCTCAGCGAGAAGCCTGCTACCCCCCTCTCCTGCTCCCCCTGCTTGTGCGCATGTGCTCCCTCACTCTCTCCCTCTCTCTCTCTTTGTCAAATAAGTAAGCAAAAAATTTTTAAAAAAAGACATGGATATCACTGAAGTGCATGTCTCTAAGTGAAAAAAGCCAGTCTGAAAAGGCTACATACTGCACAATTCACAATTCCAACTCTATCACATTCATGAAAAGGCAAAACTATAGAGATAGATTAGTGGTTTCCAGGGGCTGGGGTCAGGGGGAGTTTTAGGACAGTGAAACTATTTTGTATGATACTGTAAAGGTGGATGGATACATGTCATTATACACTTGTCAAAATGCATGCAACAGTACAACAGGAAGAGTGAACCCTGATGTAAACTGTGGAGTTTAATAGCTATGTATCATTATTGGTTCATCAGTGGTAACTAATGTACCACACTAATTCAAGATGTTAATAGTAGAGGTGCCTGGGTGGCTCAGTCGATTTAGCCTCTGACTCTTGATTTGGGCTCAGGTCAAGATCTCAGGGTTGTGGGATCGAGCCCCGCTTCTGGCTCTGTGCTCAGCGTGGAGTCTGCTTGTCCCTCTCCCTATCTCCCTGTCCCTGCCCCTGTACTTTCTCTCTCTCTCTCTCAAGTAAATAAAATGGGGGCTCCTGGGTGGCTCAGTAGTTTGAGTGTCCGACTCTTGGTTTCAGCTCAGGTTATGATGTCATAGGTGGTAGGAAGGAAGCCCTGCATCAGGCTCCCCACTCAGCAGGAAGTCTGCTTGAAGATACTCTCCCTCTGCCCCTCCCCCACTCTCCCTCTCAAATAAATAAATAAATCTTTAAAGAAATAAATAAAATATTTTTAAAAGGGTGTGAATAGTAGAGGCAACTGTGTGCACAGGGAGAGGGGTAATATGAAAACATTGAGCTTTCTGCTCAGTTTTTCCATAAACCTAAAACTGCTCTGAAAAACAGCCAATTAATTTTAAAAAGTGGAGGTAATGTGTGAGAAAATGTTCTGGAAGGTGCAAGTGAGGAGACAAGCTCCTGGCATTCCAAGAGAAATGGAAGTCGATGCTTCAAGAGCCAGTTGGGCTCAGTAAAGAGCTGCTAAAACCCTCTTCCCAATAAAACCTGTGGCACATGCTGGACTCCACCACTAGTCTTAACCCCACTTGGATTTTGGGCTTTACATAGCAGCTAAATCCCATTGAAGCCATCTCAGACTGGCACAGGGACCTCTCTTCACCCCACAACCTCTCCTATTTCTCCCACACAGTCCCATTAACTGTTATCTGACAGTTTGACTAAAGTCTATTGAAGGAATTTCCCCTGTAATTGTCCCATTTATATAGCTCTCCCAAATGGAAGGGAAGGAGGGAGGGAAGCATGGAGAGAGGGAAGAAGGAAGGAAGGGAGGGAGGGAGGAAAGAAGGAAGAAAGAAAGAAAGAAAGAAAGAAAGAAAGAAAGAAAGAAAGAAAGAAAGGAAGGAAGGGAGGGAGGAAAGGAGGGAAAGGAGGGAGGGAGGGAAGAGGGAAAGGAAGGAGGGAGGGAGGGAGAGAGAAGGGAAGGGAAGGAGGGAGGCAGGGAGAGGGAAGAAGGAAGGAAGGAAGGAAGGAAGGAAGGAAGAGAGGGAGGGAGGGAGGAGGAGAAAGAGAGGAAAAAATGACTAGTGAAAAACTAGAATTCGTTTTATAGCTAACTTTGATGGATTACATCCATTCCATTAAAATGTGGGATATTTACTTCTCTCTTCATTCATATACCCTACTGTCTCATTGAGAAAAGATACCACAAGCACATTCACACCACAATTTGCGCAACTGGTTATGTATTCTCCCTATCAAAGCTATTTGTAATTACCTAGGGATTTTTAGAGTCACAGATTAGGAAGCAATTAGACTCATGGGAGAATTCCAGGCACTAGTGAGTGGTGGGGCCAGTGGGGAAAATTTTCCCCAGGCTTCATGGTCAGTCTCATCTCCTGTGTCATAGGAAACTGATGGACAGTAGAAGGAGGAGCCTGGATAGGCTCAATCACAAGAATTTCTGTTGTTAAGCTTAATTGGTCGTAATTCTGCCAGATGGTTTAAGAGGGAGAGAAGTCACATAGGCAGGATAGGAGAGGATGAGACTGAGTTCTGGTCTCACAGCCCTCGGAGAATTGTAGGGGAAGGAGGCTGACTGCTCTTGGCTGCGGAGGCCCCACTGGAATTGAGGAGGTGACAGGAATTACAAAGACAGAAGGCTCTGCTAGGAGAAAGGCAGCTGAGTGAGCTGTTTATTCAACAGGCACTAAAAATGAAGTTTGGCACCTCGTTTGAGAACTTCCAGCAGCGTGAAGGAAGCTGATTCATTTTTTTTAAATAAAACTTAATCATCGTACTGTTTATTTAATACTGAAATAATAACATCTTATGTTTATGAACTGTCTTGTAGCCTGAGGGAGTCCACACCAGTTTACATACTTCAAAATGTGAAGGAAACTAGACTGTGTCTTCTAAAATGCCATCACCCAGGGGGCTGGGAACAAGGGTGGGGAGGGATTGGTTCAGTATGTAGCACTGGCTTGGCGACAACAGATGCTTCCTGGATGAGCTTCCCAGCCTCTTTAGCCCAGCTCTCCTGTCTCGAAATGGGCAGGGTCACCACGTAGGGTTGGGCCAGTTGTTCAGTGCATGACATTGAACTGAGGAAGCAAGTGGCAGCCAAAGCCTAAGCCAGAGTCCACTTGCCAAGCCAAGTACCCTGTGAGAGTCAATATCTGCCTAGGGAAAAGGATACGCTTTTTCTCATTCACGGACAGAAGTGTTTCTAATTCTAATTAGTGCAACATTTAATTCTAATGTGTACTGGCTAGCAGTGATGCCTCTCCCCGCCCCTGCCCCCCCACCCATGAAGGGGTCTCAAAGGTGTGTGTCATGAGAGGACCAGGCTGTCTTTGATAGCCCAACCTCCATGACAGGATAGCATCGTGGAGGTGAGGTAGAGACCACTCTGACATGAAATTGCTGTGCAACCCACGTAGCCCACTTACCTATATCTCCAGGCCTCCATTTCCTCCTCTGGAAAGGAGGGAGTCACAGTAGCCGATTTTCAAGAACAGCTGCCGAAATGCACAACTAACTCCTGGTTGGAACCATTCTCATTGTGTCTGAAGAACCTTGAGTTCTGAACCACCTATGTAGAACTGACTGGATGATGATAAGGGCTGACCATGCCCTTGTGAGTCGTTTAGGCCACAAATGCTGCCACTTGCTTCAGGTTCTCTCACATGGAGACCAGTTGGCCCTTCTCCCCACTTTCCTGGTACACAGAAGTCATTCCTTGTCTACCCCTTCACAGTATACCCTGTTGTGCTCTTCATATGCTTGTAATCTTTTCTCACTTATTTATGTTCCTTATTAGACTGTAATCTCTCCAAGGGTGAGATGGGATCTTTAAAAAGGAAGATTTTATTCATTTATTTGAGAGAAAGAAAGACAGCATGAGCCGGGGGTGGGGGTGCAGTCAGAGGAAAAGGGAGCAGCAGACTCCCTACTGAACAGGAGCCCAATGTAGGGCTTGGTCCCAGGACCCCAGAATCATGACCTGAGCCGAAAGCAGAAGCTTAACTGAATGAGCCACCCAGGCACCCCCCAATAGGCTCTTTTTCTTATCCATCTTTGGATATCTACACTCTGCCCAACCCCCAAGGTCCCACACAAAGAGTTTATGTGGCACCTCTAGCTAATTAGAGGCTTTTAAGCCTGTTTGGTCCCACTCTCCCTCTCTAAAAACTTAACTTGGAAGAAAAAGACTTGTCGGGGGGAGGTGAGGGTGAAGGTTAGCTGGGACACCACTAGGAATCAACCATTTGCCATCTTGTCTCCTTTTGGTTCCAGGAGGTCCCTTCTGATGCCTGCTCACTACAGAGGAGGTGGGGGGAGGGCACAGGAGGGGTAGACATTAGCTGATCTCTAAAGACTCTTCTGTTTCTGGCTTCCAATGAAAACACCCCAGTTGCCCTTAGTAACCAGTTATGCATGAATTTATAAATGCATCTAACCCTTTTTAAAAGGTATTTATACATACTTTCGGCTTACACTAACTCTTGAGGATAATGAATTTCGTGTATTTGTTTCACGTTGTATGAAAGCACATTAATTTGTGTTTTTCTAAATGTACGCCTTTCAAAGCCTCAAATGGGCTCCACATCTGCATCCACTATCTCTGCGGATCTCCCCCCAGCTCTGCTGTCTACCTGCATACTGACTTCAGAAGCAGGCCCTCTTTGTGTAAGGGAAAGAACAGCTCTTTCCTAAACGTGCCCAGTATTTGGTGGCCTGCCTTGACCACTGTGGTAGGCAGCCATCTGGTTTTTAAGAAAATTATCCCAGAATTCTTTGCACAGGCTTTTCCACTTGTCTGTCCCAACCTCTTCCAGTGTTGAAGTGGGTTTTGAAAAGTGGGAGACAGCCCCAAACAAGCTAGACAGCTCTCACGAATCCAGGATGGGTCTTTGGTGGCATTCCAAGAGCTCCCAACTCTTGGGGAAATGGTGTTTTTCCTGAGATCCCTGAGAAGCACAGGGCCCGGGGGATGCCAACAAGATCAGCTGCCATCCAGAAAATATTCCATTAGAATACATACCATCGGCAGAGGTGCTACAAAGAAAAGACAATGCTCTCAAGAATAGAGAACCAGGCTGTTGTACGAAGGACTTGCATCTGAGGCCGAACAACACTGTTAGATTGCTAGGTGGCCATTACCTCAGTTTTTCCATCTGTCTTATGGGGAAGAATGAGGATGAATGATACAGCACAAATAGCCAGTTATAATCCCAACTCCCTTTTAAAGACGGTGGCTACTGGTACATGGAAAAAAAGTTCCTAATTCTGTTGGGGCCTTGATGGATTGATTCGCTGGATGCTCTGTCTAATAGAGGGAGAAGAAATTGCGTGTAAGAATACAGTCTTCCTAGGAGGGGGGAGGAAAAAAGGAACAGAGGAGGAGAAGAACACAGGGGAGATGGCAGAAGGCTCCATGCTGTGACCCTCTCTCTGGGACCCCATCCCCCAGATCACTAAAGTTTACCCAGCCTTGCTGAATACTGGAGATGAGTGAGTATCTTTGGAAATCAAAGGAAGGGGATGCCTGGGTGGCTCAGTGGGTTGAGTGTCTGCCTTCACCTCGGGTCATGATCTCAGGGTCCTAGGATCAAGTCCCATGTTGGGCTCCCTGCTCTGCCTGTTTTTCCCTCTGTCTGCCACTCCCCCTGATTGTGCTCTTTCTCTCTGACAAATAAATAAATCAAATCTTAAAAAAAATAAATATATAAAGTCATTTAACTTAAAAAAAAATATATATATATATACATGAAAGAAGTCAAAGGAAAGACTGAGGTCATGCCTGGTGTCTCAAAGGAAACAAAAACAGCATATGGAGATGCAGAAGCCAGAAGCAAAGAGGGGAGCAGAGGAAATTAGCCATCCAGAACAGCTGACTTCCCCTCCATCACACCAAGCTGTCCCTTGAGGCCTGCAGTGTCCCTTCCTGCCTGGAGACTGTGATTAGACTTTTCTATGTGCTCAGATTTCCCCAATCTGAAGTCTCTGGGAAGGGAGCTTGGAGGTCCCCTTTCCTTTCCTCCCTGAAGGCTCTTGCCCACCAACACACACTCTTGGGGGCTCTACTTAAAGAGAGGGCTGGAGAAACAGCAGGCAAAATTTCCTATAACATCTTTGCTCTGGCATGAAGGTGCACACTGGACTTAATTGACTTAATGAAGGGAGGCCACTCGAGGGAGTTTGTTCTTGTTGTTGTTGCTGCCATAATAGAATTAAGCAAAATAAAAATAAATGAAAGTCTGTGAGCTGAGGTGACATGCAGATTTAGCTCCAATAATTTTTAAATTGCCACCTCACAGGCCTTCAGACCTCTCAAAGAAACCCACACAGCTTTCCAATTTTAAGGCACCTCTCTTTTGGATCCATCATTTCATCTATAGATTTGGTTAGTGCTGGAGGGTGGGGTGGGGTGGGGTAGATGGATCAATATTTATGAGGAGACGCCCCCCAGCATGCTCCCCAGAACCAACAATTCCCCGAGCAGTAGTCAGAATCTGACACCTCACTGAGCTTCAGATCTGGGCCTTGTAGACCTGCGGGCCTCTCTTTCCTCGGAGGCTGTGAATTAGGAGCATGGGAGGCCTTTCTTCATACAAGGCGGAGATGTTAAAATTCTATACTGCAGCCATTCCTGTTATGGAACTCAAAGGGAAGGGGTGGTCTTAAGCAGGAAGGCCAAACAGCCACAGCAGCCTGACCTCCTGGTCCTGTCCTGTTTTCCACTGCCCATCTGCCACTCCTCTTCCTCCACAGGCTTGCTCTGGAACCCTAAACAGAGACGGAGGCTCACGCCCCAACACCTGGCCTCTGACATACCCAGTGTGTCCCTATCTAGGCTGGCCAGTTGCGGACAAATCCCTCAGTTCTGCAGAGATAAGGCTGGAATTAGAAATCAAATGCAAACACATAGAAATGGAGGGGTTGACAGCACAGGCATCTTCGGCCAAAGCCCCAGAAATCTGTTCAGAGCTTATAGGCCACTCGGGCCCCAGTTCCATTTCTTAGCTAAAACCTTACTTTGCATGAAGGGTGAATGCTAGACCAAGCCACTCAGACCACCAGCCCCAAAGACATTTGAATTTGTGCAGCAGTAATTGCGTGGGGAGAAGAAGCCCACAGAGAAAAGACGTAAGGGCACAAACATATATATATACATATATATATGTATATTTATGTATATCACAAACATATATACATATATATACACATATATGTTTGTGATATATATTTGATATATATATATCATATATATGATCTCTAAACAAATGTATTGACAATTACTGTAAATAAGCCATAGTACTTTGTGATCTTAATGCCATCAGTTGAACAGAGAAATATTTTTCATTCTGACAGTTAAGGGCCCCAGTTGACTCAATTGGTTTGACCCTTTCCCCTATCCTATGTGCCATCTACTTTGCCCTTGGATTGGCTGATGGATGGGCATCATCAAAGGTCCTTAACCAATTTTTTAGTTTTGAGATTTACTTCTACGGCAGAAGGCTTAATCTGTTGAGAGGGGGTTTGTGTTTTGGCTTTTGAAACAGCCATACTCCTCTCCTCTGAGAATTACAGGTCATTTTCGGAAATGGGAGCTTCAAAGAAAGCTCTTATTGGATCTGGACCTGAGCCACTCCTGGAACTGTTTGTTTCATCTGGCCCATCACTCTGCTTGTTGCCAGCTCTACAGACAGGACACAGATCCAGGAACTGAAATTTACAAGCCCCTCGCCCATCATCCAAAGTGCTAAGTCCTGTCTTCTGGAAGCTGATGTCTGCTGATAATTGTGATACTGAGATACAGACATGAGGCATACATGCTGTTGACCTGCTGCAAATAGCCAGTCCACAGCTCTGGGCTAATAGAAGCCTGAAGAAAGTATTGACTGTAACCCGCCTCCACCAAGGAAACCCAGCATACAGCCAAGACACGAAAATGGCCATGCAGAGCTAAGAGCTGGCACCAATTTTTAATGTGTAAAGAATCCATGATCACTGAGGAAGAGGGAATGCAAGTCTTTTCAGTGGGTCTCCTGGGAAACTGACAGACAGATGTGTCTCTGAAATCTCCCTTCAGCCCCTCCTGTGAATTAAGCAATGGCATAAGTGACCAGCAGGGAAAACACCTAACAAGATTTCTTTTGGAAGTTAAGGAAAGGAGAAAGGTTGTATCTCTCTTACTTACTTAACTATATTAAAACTCTTTGAGCCTGCATTTTCTCATTCATAAGATGGACATAGTGACAGTACCTGTTGGGAAGTTTGTTTATTTATTTATTTATTTATTTATTTATTTATTTATTTATTTATTTATTTATTTTAAAGATTTTATTTATTTATTTGAGAGAGAGAAAGAGCATGAGCTGGGCATAGGAAGAGGCAGACTCCCCGCTGAGCAGGGAGCCTGATGTGGGGCTTGATCCCAGGACCCCAAGATTATGACCTGAGTCGAAGGCAGACACTTAACCCACTGAACCACCCAGGTGCCCTGGGAAATTTAAATGAGAAAGTTCATATGAATATTTTTCATAGTTCCTGGCTATGAGAGTTCAATAAACATTATTGTTTATAGGCTTCAGGGAACTCATGAATCCACAGCAGATTTTGGCCCCTGCTTCTAAGGCCAAAGAATAAGACTCTTTAGGTCTCTAGAATCCTAATATAAATTGATATCTCTGGCCATAAAACTACAGTGCCCAGTCACTGGGGGACTGGATTTTCACCAGATCTAAGGATGTATTAGAGTTTTTCAGAGAAGCAAAACCAATAGGATAAATATATATACACACACACATATATATATGCACATATATATACATATATATATGGATTTATATATATATTTATATATGGATTTAGATAGAAATTTAGTATAAGGAATTGGCTCATGCAGTTATGGAGGCTGGGAAGTCTCAAAATCTATAGTGAGTAAGCTGGAGACCCAGGAGAGCTAATGATATAGTTCCAGTCTGAGTACAAGATCTAAGAAACCAAGAGAGTTGATGGTTTACATTCCAGTCTGAAACACAACACTGTCAAGACCCGAGAGAAGTCAATGTTTCAGTTTGAGTCCAAAGACAGGAAAAGATGAATGTCGTAGCTCAACAGTCAGGCAATAGAGGAGTTCTGTCTTACTCGACTTTTTTGTTCTACTTAGGCTTTCAACTTATTGGATGAGGCCCACCCACGTGATGGGGAGAAATCTGCTGTAGTCAGTCTACCAGCTCAAATGCTGATCTCATCCAGAAACACCTCCACAGATCAAAAAACCTCCACAGGTCAAAAAATGTTTGACCAAATGTCCGGGCACTCTGTGACCCATTCATAAAATTACCATCACGGGGGACAGATGCTAAATTCTCATGAGCCAAAGTGTGGTCTTCAGACCAGCAGCACTGCCACTCTCATGAAGTCTGTTAGAAATATTCATTGATCATGGGTTGTTTACATACTCAGACCTGAGGCCTGAATGGTAAGACATTGTTTCAGACCAATGAGTTGATTCTCTTAAGCTGATGAATTTAACTGTACTATTTTTTTCCCATCTCTGAACTCTTTCATGTTTATGACTTTGTTGCTACTCATTTGTCTGGGGGTCCTACTGCCATGAGGTCTTGTTGGACATCCCAGATGGTTGAGACTTACCATCAGACTCTCAGCTCTGCAGCCACCATTCCTACCTTCCCAGAAATGACCAGTCTCTACACGGGATTTCCATCCTTGCCACGGAGGGTATTAGAGTCAGTGCTAGAGGAAGAAAGTGTTTGGTGTGGGAGCTGAGATGGATGGGAGAAGATTCCAAGAAGGTTCAGAGAAAACCCTCTAACCACAACTCAAGATAAATGATGCCCCCCAAATACACATGTGCACATGTACATGTACACACACACTGACACACACACTCATTATCTGTACTCTGAATAAAATTCTATGAGTTGATTATAATCCCCTCCCATGCATATCCCGGTGTAATTTTATTAGCAGAATTTATCCTGTCTCCTGCTTCTTTGGAGAAGAAGAGACCAATTCGAGTGACTTAGCAATGCCTAGATCTGGGATTACCAGATCATTGGCCCATAAAAGAATCAAGAGTTGGCAAGACTAAGAATTTTTCAAGGACTTTATAACTACTCAAATATTGCTGTTATTTTGTGGGAAGTTGCATAGAAATTGCCCTGATATTTTTTTGACCACTGGTGTACATAAATGTATGTGTAGGTATTTACCTGTGTGTATTTCTTTAAGAATATTCATGATTTGAACGATGAGTGTGTTTTCCCTATTATGTACTCTTTCTTTAGGCCCTGGGGATGGTGAAAATTGAGTAACAATCTTAAAACCACAGTTAAGCCCAAAGGGGTCATTAAATAAGTGGAAGGGGAAAAGTGAAGATAGTGGGGCTCCAAAGTTGGTAACAGATGTACTAGCTTATTGTGGGGAGATCTCAGGGGCCCCAGGAAGCGAGATAATCCCTTTGCCTATAGGTTTTGATACCTACTAAGATTTAAATACTCCTGGGCTTTATTCTAGCTATCAATCACTCATATCTCAGAACGAATATATAAATCCATTATTCAACAAAGTTTTTCACCTTTCTGCCAGGCACAAGGTTACAGGAGAAGTTATAAGTTTAAGATGGAAAAGAATTGGGGGGCCTGGGTGGCTCAGTCTGTTAAGTGTCCAGCCCTTGATTTTAGCTCAGGTCATGATCTCAGGGTCTAGAGATCAAACCCTGGGCAGGCTCCTGAGCCCTGCGCTGGGCATGGAGACTCCATAAAATTCTTTCTCTCCCTCTCCCTCTGCCTGTCCCCCACTAGAGTTCTCTTGCTCTCGCTCTTTCTCTCTTTCTCTCAAAATAAAAAAAAAAGATGGAGAAGGATTGAGAGAGAATCCCAGGGGCGCCTGGGAGGCTCAGTCATTAAGTATCTGTCTTTGGCTCAGATCATGATCTTGGGTTCTGGGATCGAGCCCCATGATGGGCTCCCTGCTCCTTCGGAAGCCTGCTTCTCCCTCTCCCACTCCACTTGCCTGTGTTCCCTCTCTTGCTCTTTCTCTGTCAAATAAATAAATAAAATCTTAAAGAGAGAGAGAGAGAGAGAGAGAGAGAGGGAGAGAGAGGGAATCCCAAAGAAGATCTGGATAAGAAAAAAGGAGGGCTGACTGCCTAGGCTCCTTCTTGCTTAGAAATCTCATTTATTCATTCATTCAATGAATATTTTTGAGTACCTACTATGTGTGAGACACTGGACCCTAGGCACTAGGGATAGAGTGATGAATATGAACAAAACAGACAAAAATCCCTGCCCTCGTGCAACTTCCGTGCTAATGGAGAGAGAGGCCATAAAGCAATAAGGACAATATGTAGCATATCAGATGGTTATAAACACTACGGAAAAAATAAATCAGGCCATGGAGGATAGAGATGTCAGGAGTTGTGGTTTTAAATGGGGGCAGGGACAGAGGAGGCCTCACTGAGGATGTGGCCTCTGAGCAAAGACTTGAAGACAGTGAGAGAGTGAGCCATGTAAATAAGTTCAAAGGCAGAGGGAAACAGTGGCAGTGGCCAAGGTTCTGAGGTGGGACTCTGGCTGGCAGGGCCACGAAATAGCCTGGAAGCCAGTGAGGCTGGAGGTTGGAGAGGCAGAAGCAAAGCAAGAGGTCAGATCATGGGGACCTTCTGGGTCATCGAAAGGACTTAGACTTTTACTCAAAGTGAGGTGGGAAGCTGTTGCAGTATTGTGAACAGTAACAAGTCTGAGTTTATTGGATTATTTTTAAAGTTGTATATCTACATGATGAAAAAAATCAAAGAGCGTATAAAAGTAATGAAAAGCAAAACTCTTCCTTCCATCTTCCCATCTATCTACCAGACCATTTCTCCAAGGATAAACACTGTTTTCAGTATCTTGAATAACCTTGAGCAAGAGAGAGAGGTGTGTGGAGAGAGAAAGAGGCATAGTTCCTTTTTTCATTTACACAAATGGAAAAATAATAAAATTATACAGTTATAGCTTAGATATTTATCCACATTGGTCCATATAGGTGTATCTCATCTCATTCTTCTCAATGGCTTCACAGCACTACAATGTATATCATAATTTATTAAACCAACCCCTAATCAATTGATGGATATTTAGGTTGTTCCTAAATTAGGGTGAGGTCAGGGTGAGGTTTTTTGTTTGTTTTTTTGGGGGGCAGTGTTATTATAAAAATACTGTAATGAATATAGTAATGCATGCATCTTTGGGCACAATAATAATAATAATAGCTAACATTTATTGAATGCTTACTATGCACTAGGTACTGTGCTAAGTACTTTACATGCCTTAGATCATTTTATCCTTATAACTGTATGGGGTGAATATTTGTGTAGATTGAATATTTGCATCTCCCCAAAATTCACATGTCCCCAAAACCTAATGCCCCTATGTCCTGATGCCCTAATGTCTAATGTGCTGGTATAAGGAGATGGGGCCTTTGGGAGCTGATTAGTTCATTAGGACAGAACCTTCATAAATGGGATTAGTGCCTTTTTATTTTAAAGATTTTATTTATTTGAGAGAGAGAGCATGAGTGGGGATGGGACAGAGGTACAAGCAGACTCCCCACTGAGCACAGAGCCCCACATGGGGCTCGATCCCTGGACCCTGAGATCATGACCTGAGCTGAAGTCAGACACTTAACCTACTGAACCATCCAGGCTTTCCCTAGTGCCCTTTTAAAAGAGGCCCAAGGGACCCCTTTACCCCTTCCACCACGTGAGGACATACCAAGAAGGTGGCTGTTTGCAACCTAGTAGAAGGCCCTCACCAGAACCCAATCATGCTGGCACCTTGATCATGGATTTCCCAGCCTCCAGAACTGTGAGAAATAAATTCCTGTCTTTTATAAACTACCCAGTCTGCGATGTTATGTTATAGCTGCCCAAGCAGACCAAGACAATACTATTATTATCCCCATTTTACAGATGAGGGAAGCTTTAAAGAGGTTGAGGAACTTTCCCAAAGTCACAAGGCTAGGCTGTAGAGACAGAACTTGAATGCAGGCAGTCCAACTCCAGAGCCTTTTAATTACTGTGCTATACAAATGGAATTGCTAGGTCAGAGGATACGTACGTTAAAAATTACAGTCATTAAATCACTTGCCCCCCTATACCTTCATCAACATGGGATATTATCGATCTTTTTTGAATATTTGCCGCATGATAGGTGAATAAAGGGCATCTTGCTGTTTTGATTTGCATGTTTTTTTGTTGAGGAGCAAGGTTGAACATCTTTTTATATGTGTAGTTCGCCATTTATATTTTTTTTTGGTGCACTGCCTGTTAATATCATTTGTTCGTTTGTGTTAGGGTTGTTGATGTTTTTCTTGATGATTTGTTTGAGCTTGTTGGAAGTTAAGGAAATCAGTCCTTTGCATAAATGTTGCAAATATCTTGTGGCAATTTGTCACTTCTCTTTTGACTCTTTCTATGCTTTTTTTCATTTTGCTGTGCGGAAATTTTAATTTTTTATGTAGTCACATTTATCAATTTTTCAAATGACTTCCGGATTCGTGGCCTGCTTAGAAAGGCCTCCCCTTTCCAGGATTGTATGTATCTAAATACTTCCATATTTTCTTTTGGTACTTTTAAGGTTTCATTTTTTTACATTAAATTCCTTGATTTATCTATAATTTCTTTTAAGGTAAAGAGTAAGTTAGAGAACTCAGATTGCCCATTATGCAAATATAATTTTTGAATAATCCATCTTTCCCCATTGACTTGATGTGCCATCTTTAAAATATACTAATTTCCCACATGTATTGAGGATTGTAAACAGGCATTGATTTTTTTTTCCTCAAGAACTCAACTGTCTTCAGGTAACATCATAACATGTTTTAATATCTGATAGGCCTTGTTCCTCCTCAAATACTCTCCTTTCAGGGGATGCCTGTGTGGCTCAGTAGGTTAAGCATCTGCCTTCAACTCAGGTCATGATCCCAGGGTCC
Source organism: Ailurus styani (assembly GCA_002007465.1). Taxonomy (NCBI): domain Eukaryota; kingdom Metazoa; phylum Chordata; class Mammalia; order Carnivora; family Ailuridae; genus Ailurus; species Ailurus styani. Next base: position 559,824 of record LNAC01000832.1, on the reverse strand, counting down.
TGGAACCGGTCCTGTGTCCAGCTCCTTGCTCAGCAGGGAGCCCGCTTCTCCCTCTGCCTGCCGCTCTCCCTGCTTGTGCGCGCGCTCTCTCTCTCTCTGACAAATAAGTAAAATTTAAAAATCTTTTAAAAAATGGTCTTCTTTCAGAATTTTCCTGACTTTTATTTACCCGTTTCCCCTTGAGTTTCAGTTTCCTCTTTTGCCATCCCTCCCTCACCAAAAATGGCAGCCATTCCCCCAGCTTCTCCATACCATCTGGATGTTGTTCATTCATTAATAACTATTTACTAAGCATTGCTGACTGCCAGATACCAAGTGAGGGACTAGAGATATAGTGATTAATAATGACATGGCCTTTGCTCTCATGAAACTCACAGTCTACCAGAGATATAGATAAGTCAACAAGCAGTTATAAGACAACATGGTTGGTGCATTTCCTGAGAGATGCATAAGTATTGCGGGTCCCTGGGAAAATAGTAACTAACCTAAACTTAGGGGGAGGGAAGGGGCCAAGAAAGATCTGCAGTAGACTGAGAGGACCCTTGAAAGACTAACAGGAGTAGACTAGGTGAAGGGGAAAGAAAGAGGAGGGGGTTCCAGGGCTAGCAAGCCTCTTATGCAAAAGATCAGAAACATGATGAGCTCAACAAAGCACAAGGAGCAGTTAGTTGTGGATAGAGCATGGGATGTGGGGGAGGTGTTGGGCGAAGGTAGAAGTTGTGACATATAGCTGGAGATGTGCGTGATGGGTCCTGCATAGAGGGTCTTGAAAGCTGTGCTAAGTAGGTTGGACTCGACCCAATGAACAACAGGAAACCATCAAAATGTTTTAATCAGAGGAGTGACCTCATCACATTCTCATTTAGAGTGATCGTTCCTGCTGCAGGGTGGAGAATGGGGTAGGAAAAGAGCAACAGTGGGAACGGGGAGATGAGTTAGGGGGCTGATAATGTAGAATGACCCAGAGGAGAAATGCTGGGTGTCTGAACAAGGGTCGTAACTATGGAGAAAAGTGGATGGATATGAAAAATGGTAAAGGTAAAAATTGACAGGAATTACTGATTAGTTGGACTCAAGTGGTTAGAGGGAGGTATCAAGAATTCCTCCCTGGTTTACTGAGTTAGGACATAGGGGAACAGGCTCTGGAGGAACACGGAATGACACTAGGTACTGAGGAATGTCTTGTGTGATGAACCTCTTCCCTCCCCTTCCCACATCAGAATTGATCTATCCTGTCGCCCATTCCCACAAGAGCTCCATTCTCCCTTTCTAATTTACACCAGGGTATTACAAGCTAGTTATTCTTACCATGCACAGGGAGCATTTTCATTTGGCAGCTACTCTTAAGGCTTTCATCTATAAAAATGATTTTGATAATGGTAGTTTCAGGCAGGCCAACTGAGAAAGAGATTTTTGGCAGGAGCACTTCAAATTACAGTTGACCCTCGAAGCACCCAGGTGTGAACTGTGTGGGCCCACTTATATGCAGATTGTTCTCAATAAATACACTACAGTACAATGAATATATTTTCTCTTCCTTGTGATTTTCTTAATATTTCCTTTGTCCTAGCTTTATTACAAGAAAACAATGTATAATACATAAACGTACCAAATATGTGCTAACCGACTTTTTGTTTGACAGGTGAGGCTTCCAGCCAGCAGTAGGTGATTAGTAGTTAAGGTCAGGGCGAGTCAGAAGTTGGATGCAGATTTTCAATGGCCCCCCAGAGTGGGCACCATGCAGTTCCGAGGGTCAATTCTATGCCATAGTCTACAGCCTGCTCCCCAAAGTAGGACCTGGTCCTATGTTACTCTAAAAGCAGTTATGGCTTGGTCCAACAGCCTGGGCCAGTGTAAGGTGGAGAGAGGAGTGGTGTGGACCTTCGACTGGTCAGACTGGCCCAGACATCAATGGAAACGGGCCACGTGCTGAACTGGAAAAAAATCTGTCTACCCTGGTCTTGTCTCCCACATGTCAGGCACCCTCTTCCCCAAAAGCAATGTGGCTTTAGAGGTCTGGAACAAACAGTCCTGGGAGACAGGCAGTTATTAGATGAGCCCATTATTGCGCCCTTGAAACCAAGCACAACATTTACTGCAGAAAGAAAATTGGCATTCTAGGTTCCAAAGGAGGGGGGAGGGCAGCCTGACATCAGAGGAGAGGGATTCGCGTTGCCATGACAACCATAAGAGTTATACTGTATTGTTTGTACCAGAATTTAAGAGATTATCCTTGGGCTAAAAAAAAGAAAGTGTCACCCTTTCCACTTCAACATCACCATCTCAGGACACCCACCACCTTCCTATGAGGAATTTTATTTGTTCATTCGTTATATGTCACTTGGGTGTTTATTGATTTACTAATCTGCCTTCTTCCATTTTTTTCTCCCTCTTTTCTTTCTTCCCTGCATCTGACCAGCACAGCCAGAATTGGCCATTTGTCTTCCCACAGATGGTGCCAGTAAATCAAACTTCTGGCTGGTGGAAAAGTGGGGCCCTGGTCTGCCCTGGGAGGTAGCTGGCGGGGCACGTAAGGGTCTCTGGGAAAGGGCTCTCTGTCCAAACAGGTAACAGAAAATCAGGCACTTCAGGCACCCCTCAGAGATTGCTTTCCCAGCCCAGGCCTGCTGTCACCTTTAAAGTCTGTAGAAACTAGGCAGGGAGCTCACTCAAGTGACAGTCTTAAAGGCGTCAGAACAGGATTAGGGGACTTGGTAACTGGGGAAAGACCTTTTTTGAACTTTTACAAAAGCAAGTAGGCATTCCCACATCACCGTGTGTTTCTTCCCATGTCACAGAAGAGTAAAGTGAGACGGGAAAGGCACATCCAGCCAGGTTTTTGAAAAAAAAAAGTGAATCAAAGAAGGATCTGGAAACAACACAGTGCTTATTAATTCCCTGGCTCCAGTAAACCCCTCCTCCCATCGATAACACTGACATCACCTAGATTTTAATCCCAGGGCCTAATTGGCATCCTGTTTATGAAGCTTTAAAAACCCTTTTCTTTCTTTCTCCTTCCTGGCTCAGTAACTCTCACTTTGGAAATCTCTGGAGATTTTAATTTCCCGAAGAGCCTCCTGTCATCTCTTACAGTAAGTCTTTTCATTTCACCTCGTTTAAGTATATTGGCTGGTTTAAAGGCTTAATTGCAATGAAGAAGATTAAGTCCAAATTTAATAAGCATTAAGAGTAGAACAGCATCCTTTATTTCCTCTGGCTTCAGTAATCATTGCGTTTGTTTTTTTTTATTTGTAGTGGAAAAGTTCAGATGACCCAAACTGGGGGAAGGAGGTGGGCTAGAGAGAAGAGCAAGAAGATGTCTGGCTGGCTTTTTCTAAAATTCATGCTTGCTGCAGCCACAGAGGCAGCAGACACATGGTTGGAGGAGGGTGATGGGTCTGGAAACAATCCGACAAGAACACAGGACGAAGCCCACATGGAGGGAGGAAGGCGTGCCTCCAAGCTCTTCCCTAGTTTGCAAATGGGCTCTTTATTTTACCAGCAGGAGTGGCTTCCAGAACACTCTGGGTTCTCTTGGGTGTAGCCAAATCTCTTTTCCTGTTAGTACCGCTAAGACCAGATTAGCATTTTTCAAAAAGAACTTGACTAGGAAATGAAGGGAAACACAAAACTAAAAAAAGAAAATGTAAATGCATAGAAATGAGCACAGAGTCTAAGATAAAGTCTAGCCCAAGATTGGCTCAACTGGCATAAACTACCACGAACCTATATGTCTGTTTGTGCACACATGTGCATGTGTGTGCGCGCGCGCACACACACACACACACACACACACACACACACACACACCTGGTCCTTTCTCCTCCTCAATCCTATTTGTGGAACCCTGCTTCAAAGGGCCCCCCGAGTGTTTCTCCTTTGCATTACAGTCTTGGCTTACTCCTCTATTACATCCTTTATCCCTCGGGTGTCTGATGATCTCAACACATATTTATCCCTTCCTAGTGGACTGTTAAGCTCTGCAAAGACAAGGACTAGTCATAATCATCTTTGTGCCCACAACATCTGGCTTGAGAAATGACTAGAGCTGAAGTATACCAGACCAGGTCTTGGCAACCCAGAATCATGTTTATCCTTGGAAAGTAGCTCCTTGAAAAGCAGGCTGTTGACAGTGGACAAGGCTTTACACTCTCAGCTGAGGTCTGCTTGACCCGGTGTAAGCATGTTTTTGACAATTTACAAAACCAAGCACTGCCATATAATTATATAGGACTCTGTGCTTCTCAAACTCTGTTTCACACAATATCTCATTTTCTTCTAACAATCTCATAAGGAAATGAGACTGAGAGAGTTTAAATAGCTAGCTCCAAGTCACAGAGCTATATAATAATAGCAGAGTTCAATCACTAGATCCACATCTTTTGGTCATTAATCCAGTGGTCCTCCTGGTTTGATATATTACATCCCAAAAGAGACCTTTTTGGGTCAGGACATCAGTAAACTCAGAGATTCATTGTAAGGCTTGCCTCTCACCATCTTCTCTGTCTTCCACCCACCCAACATTGTACTAGCCCTTGGAGAGAGTCCAGTGATCATTTGGGGACAAGCAAATAGCAGAACCTTGCTAAATCAGAACGGAATGCTATGAAGCCCGGCAATCCTATTTCTAGGAATGTATCCTAACAGATCATCCAAATTCAACATAACTTCTTTTATTTAAAAAGATGTGCTGTCAAAACAAACCACAACTGTGAGGAGATATCAGCCAGTGGGTTGGCAGTTTGCTGCCGCTGAGTAACTGGACAGGTGTGTACAGATGTATGCATAAGGATGTTCATGACAGATATGTTACATTGGGGAAACATTGGAAACTACCTAATGTCTAACAACAGGAGAAAGGGTTAAAAACATTAAGGCACATCCATACTATGGACTGTCATGAAGTCAATAAAACCAATGATGTGGTATAGATCTATATTTGCTGACATGGAAATATATTGTGGCACTGTGAACCTTTTTTAAAAGCAAGATACAAATCAGCATTACAGTATAATATCATTTTTGTAAAACACTGCACTTCAGAAAACAGTCTGGAGGGATATTTTTAAAATGTTAACAGTAGTGGATTGTGTGACACTGAGATTGGAAGGTGGAATGATATGTGATCTTCGTTTTTACTCACATATATATTTCTGCGATTAACATACATTACTTTTTTTTTAGTTACCTCCATGCCCAATGTGGGGCCTGAACTCATGACCTGGAGATCAAGAGTTGAATGCTCCACCAACAGAGCCAGCCATGTGCCCTGAACATAAATTACTTCTGTCTTAGAGAACATAACAAATGATTTTCAAAGAAAGAACTAAATGCCAGACCTACCATTTATGGTCAATTGATTTTTGACAAGAGTGCCAGTACATTTCAATGGCTCAAGAACAGTCTTTTCAACAAATAGTGCTGAAACAAGTGGGTATCCATATGCAGGAGAATAAATTTGAACCTGTACCTCATACCATGTGCAAAAGTTACCTCAATGAATCTGACAAATATAAGAACTGAAACTATAAAACTGTAGAAAACTAGTGTCAACCCTTTATTCTTGAGCTGGAGTATTGTCTTCCCCTTTGGTGATTTTTTTCAAAAATGTAAATACCTTCAGAGCACTTGGGTGGCTCAGTTCGTTAAGCATCCAACTCTTTGTTTCAGCTCAGGGCATGATTTCATGGGTCATGGAATCAAACCCAGCATCAGACTCTGCACTCATTGGCGGGAGTAAGGGGTCTGCTTGAAGATTCTTTCCCTCTACACCTCCTCCCACTCACTCACTCTCTCTCTGTCTCTCTAAAATAAATAAATAAATCTTTAAACATATATATAATATCCTCAGGTAGATGTATAGATTTTTTAGACTCTGGTCTGTGGCAATCAATACTCTGTGTGTGTGTGTTTCTGTCTAGGTCTGTTTATGTGCGGATGTGTGTCTGTGTGTGTCTATGTGTGTATTGGGGATAGATGTGTACAGAGCATGAAAGAGTCTCCACCACCAGCCCTTACATACTGTGGCTGTGAGCGAAGTGCCATTTTGGGGGCTTGGTGGGCCAGGAGAGATTTTTTAATGATGATATATATTTGTTTTATTATTTAAGGGGGGAGTTAGGAGGAGCAGAGGAAGAAAATGCATCCAAGAGTTGGATGCTTAACCAACTGAACCACCCAGGCACCCCGCTAGGAGTTTATTTTTATAAGGAAACAGAAGTGAGTGGTAACCTAGACTAGATGCATAAGAAGGGATCCAGTTGACATCTGCTGCTGAGCAGAGGTAAAATCTTTGTTAGCTGTGCCTTTAAAAATATAGACTTTCCAATTTATTCCCTGTACTATAGCCATCTTGTTTTTCTTGTAGGTAGAGTTGCTCTACCCTCCTCCACCCCACCTTAATATTAACACTTGTCTCTGTATAAAATTGAAGTGTTGCTTCTTCCTCTTTCACTCTTCTAGATAGGTACATTTTTAGTTTGTTATCTTATGTCAGGTTTCCTGGAAATAGCCTCTGACGCAGAGATTTGCATACCAGGAAGGTTATGAGGGAGTACACTTGGGACCAATGCCTGTGAGGGATTGAAGAAAACAAGACTTGGGGAGAGCAGAAGTTGAACTGGAAGGCCACAGCTCCTCCCACAAGGAGCTCCAGGGCCAGGATGACCTTTCAACACTGTCAAAAATTGAGACAAGAGGTGTGAGCCTCTGTATTCTCTTTGGATATGTGCCAAGAGAGGGACATAACTGTGAGTCTTCAGCAACGAACACTTCCAGCAGCTGGAGGGCCAAGGGGGGTGCGGATGTCAGTGGTGCCTCACAACATCTACTACAGATATTTACCTGGCCAGACCTCAGAGAAAGCTCTAGAAAAGATTGCTGTGAATCCTTTCACCTTCACCCCATTTTTTCATGGTTAGAGTTGACAGGAAGAGAGGTGTAAGACTCCCAGATTTGGGCCATGAGCAACTGGGGAATGCAAAAAAAAATATCCCTTGCTTGAGCAAGTGAATGGGTGTTGGTGCAGTTTACTGGGATGGGTAAGGAAAAAGCTTGGGGCAGGGAAAAATCAAGGTTTCAGTCTTTGAGAAGCTAAGTTTGAGATGTTTGTGAAACATTCAAAAGGAGATGTAAATTAGGTAAATTAATACATGAGTATGAGCCTAGAGAAGTCTGGGATATTGTTGTAACTCAGGAGTTAGGGTATAAATTGGGTGTAATCTATGAGAATGAATGCGGTCACTTAAGGAGAGAAGTGTAGAAAGAGAAGAGAAAACCTAGAGCTGACCCTTCAGAAACCTTCAACATTTTAACGCCTGCATAGAGGAGGATGAGGAGACAGCTGGGGTAGTCAGAGTAGGAAGAATACAGTGAGCAGGTTGTGTCACAAAATCTGCAGGAAGAGAGTGTTTCAGAAAATAAGGAAATGGTCAGCAGTATTAAATATTGTTGGGATGTGACGCAAGTTGAGGATAAAAAATTTTCCATTGGATTTAACAACATGGGAGGCCATTGGTGATCTTTGTGAAAGCTATTTTAGGAGAGTTATGGGGACAGAAGGCCAGATTGGAGTGGGTTGAGGAATGAGAGGAAAGTAAGGAAATAGAGGCAGTGTGTATAGAAAACTCAAGAAGTTGGCTGTGATAAGCAGGAGAAAAGAGATATAGGGCAGTTAGCGGAAAGGATTTGTGAGCTTGAGGGATTGCGGTGTTGTCTGCTCATTTGTGCACTTTTGGATATTTTGGTTTTTAAATCTTTTAAAAAGATTTTATTTATTTGTTTGTTTGTTTGTTTGTTTGTTTGTTTGTTTATCAGAATGAGAGAGACAGAGACAGACGGCACAAGCAGGGGAAGTGGCAGAGGGAGAAGCAGACTCCCAGCTGAGCAGGGACCCCAATGTGAGAGCTCTATCCCAGGACTCCGGGATCATGACCCAAACTGAAGGCAGATGCTTAACCAGATGAGCCACCCAGGCATCCCACTTTTGGATATTTTAATGGAAGCACACATCAGGTGTACATCTTGATGAATTTCCATGATCTGAACACATCCACATAACCAGCATCCAGATCATAAAAGAGAACAACTAAAGGCTACATTCTGTATGATTCCAACTTACAACATTCTGGAAAAGGCAAAGCAATGAAGATGGTAAAAGGATCAGGGGTTGCCAGCGGTTAGTGGGGAGGGAGAGATGAATAGGTGAAGAAGCACAGAGGATTTTTAGGGCAGTGAAACTACTCTATAGGATACTATCCTGACGGATACAAGTTATCACACATTTGTCCAAAGGCATAGAATGTACAGCAAGAGTGAACTCTAATGTAAAGTATGGACTCTAGGTGATTATGATGTATCAATGTAGGTTCATTGAGTGGAACAAATGTTTACCAGTATGGTGGGGAGTATGGATAATGGGAGAGGCTATGCATGTGTAGGAGCAGAGGTTATATAGGACATTCTCCGTACCTCCTGCTCTGTACCTCTGTACCATGAACCTAAAACTGCTCTAAAAAAATATATTTTTCAGGGCGCCTGGGTGGCTCAGTGGGTTAAAGCTGCTGCCTTCGGCTCAGGTCATGATCCCAGGGTCCTGGGATCGAGGCCCGCATCGGGCTCTCTGCTCAGCAGGGAGCCTGCTTCCTCCTCTCTCCTCTCTCTCTGCCTGCCTCTCTGCCTACTTGTAATCTCTCTCTCCGTGTCAAATGAATAATAAATAAAATCTTTAAAAATATATATATATATTTTTCAAAAAGAGAGCGAACACCCCAGAAGTCCCCTTGTGACCTATTTCAGTAACTAGCTCCTGCAAAGATAACCATTACCCTAAGATCTAACACCACAAAGTAGTTTTCCTCATTTTTGAACTGTAATGGAATCCTCCAATATGTATTCTTTCATGTCTGGCTTTTATTACTTCACAAAACTTGTGAGATACACTCATATTATGGAGTCGTAGCAGTGCATTCAGTCCCTTGTGGTATATTATTTCATTGTGTTAATTTATCCATTCTACTGTTTAAGGGCATTAGGGGAATTTCCAATTTGGGGCTATTACAAATGGTATATTCTTGAGTGTGTATCTATTTTTTAGTACTTGAACAATCGTTCACATGCTCCATATAAAGTACTTTTCAAAAACCACTCAAACATTTTAAAGCATAACTTTATGAAAAGAACACACAAATCTTTAAAAATAATTTTTAAGAAAGCTTACAAAAAGACCATCCTGCCATCCTGGGGCGCCTGGGTGGCTCAGTCGATTAAGCATCTGCCTTGGACTCAGGTCTTGGGATTGAGCCCCATGTCAGGCTCCCTGTTCAGCTGGGGAGCCTGCTTCTCCCTCTTCCTCTTCCTGCCTCTCCCTCTGCCTGCCAGCGGCTCCCCCTACTTATGCTTTCCCCACCCTCCTCTGTCAAATAAATAAATAAAATCTTAAAAAAAAAGATCATCTTATGGTCCGATCCCACAAAGTTAACTTCATGAATTTCAGAGTAATTTATTAAGATTCTAGAGTCATAAAATATTTCTCATTGTATGCCCATAGATTGAAAGGTACAATGAGAAAGTTGCTCCACAGCTAATCCCCCTTTGTCAGTCTCCAAATAACTTTCCTACCCCATGTAATCCCTGAGCCCATTTAGGTCCACATTCCTTAAATTTTTCCTTTAAAATAAGCCAGCAGTTAAGTCCTAGACAGAAACTTTTTTTTTCCAGGACATATGTGGATAGGCAACAAGTCAAATTCAAGCTTTCTATTTTTAAAACATTTTTCTTATTGAGGTAAAATTCACATCACATAAAATTAACCATTTTAAAGTGAACAATTCAGCAGCATTTGGTATGCTCACAATGTTGTGCAACAACCACCTCTATTTTGTTCCAAACCATTTTTATCACCCCAAAAGGAAACCCGATGCATGTTAAGCAGATGCTCTTCATTCCTCCTTCCCCCTCCCTCTGCCCCTGACAACCACCAACCTGCCTTCACGCTCTACAGGTTTATTCTGGATATTTCTTGTGTATTCTGGACATTTCGCATAACTGGAATCATATAATATGTGACCTTTTTTGTCTGGGTTCATTTCACTGAGTATAGTGTTTCTGAAGGTCATCCGCATGTATCACAACTGGATTCTTTTTTATGGCTTGAATAACATTCCATTGTATTATATACCACAATTTGTCCATTCATCCATTGATGGACATTTGGCTTCTTTCCACCTTTTGGCTATTGTAAACAGTCCTCCCATACACATGAGGGTATTTGTGTATCTGTTTGTTATCTGTTTTTCATTCTGTTGTACAAACCTTGGAGTGAAATTTCTGGGTCATATGGTAAGTCTATATTTACGTTTATGAGAAACCACCAAATTGTCTTGCACAGTGGCTGAGCCATTTTCCATTCCCACTAGCAATGTATGAGACTTCCACTTTCTCCACATCCTCACCAATGTTCACTGTTTCCTTTTTGGGTTTTGTTTTGTGTGTGTGTGTGTGTGTATGTGTGTGTGTGTGTGTGTTTTGTTTTGTTTTTGTAGTAGCCATCCCAGTGAGTATGAAGTGATACCTCATTGTCTCATTGTGGTTTTGATTTGCATTTCCATCATGACTAAAGGTGATGACATCATCCCAAATGCTTGTTGACTATAGATCTTCTTTGAATGAACATCTAGTCTAATCCTTTGTCCACTTTTTTATTTGGGTAGTTTGTCATTTTGTGTTAAGTTGTAAGAGTCCTTTAGATGTTCTAGACACCAGACTCTTAGATATATGATCTGCAAATACATTCTCCCATTCTGTAGGTTGTCTTTTCACTTTCTCGGCCACATCCTTTGGTGCAGTTGAGATGATTATGGGTTTATTTTTCTTCCTTCTATTAACGTAGTGTTTTATATTGATCAATTTTCTGATGTTGAACCACTCTTGCATTTGTAGGGTAAATCCCACTTGGTCACGGTGTTTTATCTTTTAAATACGCTTTTGGATTCTGCTTGCTAGTATTTTGTTGAGGATATTTTTAAACCAAAATGTGTTTATTGGGATAGTTCCCTGCTCATCTTGGTTCAGGGTGCTTTTAGTGTTGCTTCCAGCTGAAGGAGTATCCTTCTTTAAGCCTTGCTTTTCGTCCCATAGGCTGGCAAAGGACAGTGGAGCAGCCAACACAGAAAACTAGTGTTTGTGCTTGGCTGAAGAAGATAGTGATTTTGTAACATCCTGGGCACTTCACATCCATAAAGTAGGAGTTGGGGCTCTGCACCAGGTGTTTTGTCTTATACTTTTTCTTCTTCTCCTCTTCCGGGGACTGGTAGAGGAGGTCCTTCGGGAGGGGCATGTTCTCAAACTGAGGTCATCACCCCCAGAAAGCTTGTTGAGGATTTCTGCATCTACATCCAGGAGGGATACTAGTCTATAACAAACATTCTATTTTAAAGAGAAAAAGAAAAGAAAAAAAATGTACCAGTGCACTTTACTCAAGCAAAATAAGGAAAAGGCAAAAATCACACCCCAGCAGTCATAACCTTGAACGATATGTTGTTACATTGAAAACTATCATTGGCCATACGTCCTGCAGGGAAATGTCCCTCAGCGAGGATTCTGCTTAATCTAGCCAATGTAGTTAAAAGCAATGAAATCTGAAGCTCGTCAAGTCACCTGAGAGATGAGGACACAGTGCCACAGAGGTTAAATGATTTAAGTGTAGTGACATTTACGGTAAGCAGGAACTGGCACGTTTATTTTGTCACTGTTCACCTGAAGCACTTTTCATTTGACCACTCTCTCCTTTCCTACCAATCTCCGAGACTTCCTTCTTGCCAAAAACCCACACTATAAAATTTTCCCTCACTTCTATCAAAAATAATGTTCTGCAATTTAAGCCAATTACTTCCCGCTATCTTCTTTGCTGAGACTAGAGAACAGCCCGTCAGTATTTTATCACAAAAAAACATTCACATACTTGAAGTACAACACACTGTGTGGCCAAGTTCTTTGACATTTTTTTGTTCATCTTCTTTCTCAAGCCTTTTTGGCTACTCTGTCCTAGACTGGTACATGTTCTCTCCATCTCTCCAGGCTCTGAAAGCCAAATATGGACTACTGTCCTAATAGAGGGGAATACACAGGATAAAGCAACTGTTGACTGTGAAGGTGGATGTCATATTTTTAAGTTTGAAAAGTGACATAGAAATATGAAACCTATTTGAAATATTCAGGCTGAAATGTTCAAATTGAGAGTAATGTTGACAGGAGAGTAAGAACATGAACAATAATGATTTAATTCACATGCATGAGTCAATTGTATTTAGTAAGTGGGCGGAACTAGAGGTGGGTGGAAATAGGATGGTGAAAACTAGGGAGAAAAACCAGCAATAAAAAAGTCAGGGTCAATTCAAAGGTCAAATGAACCATAAGTGAATCAATTTGGATTTATGCAAAGTAATTTACACAATGATCTGCTATCTATCAGGCTTAATATGACATGCTGCTTCTGGTATCCTTATAAAGAGGCACTGAGGGGCCCAGCATTTTAGGGGTTTTTTTTGGTGGTGATTTCAAGCTCCATAGCTCCAGCTTCTGGATAGTAGCATTCTGGTTCTATTGTTTTTTGTCCTTCTGAACTTCTGCCACTTTTCCCTGCTTTTGGTGGGGTACTTTCTCCTTGTTATTTTGATTCCCTGTGGCTGATACGGGCCACTGTCTCCTCCTGCCCAACCCCCTTCACAAGCACAGCACTCCCCACTCTGCCACTGTGCCTCTCAGTGGCAGTGACCCCCACTATATGAAGACAGTTGATGGGTACTTCTCACTTCCCCTTTCAAGACCTGGGGCAGTGGCAGCCCTGAACACATCTTTCGGTAAATATATTTGCACTCTGTTGGGTATATGCTTAGAAATGGAATCGCTGGGTCACAGAGGATGAAAGTAGAGTTATCTTTAGAAGGTACTGCCAAAGAGGTTGCCAAATGTCTGCACCAGTTAATAGACTCCCATCAGTGATGAATGACAATTCGAGTTTCTCTTCATCCTCACCAATAGTTAGTATTGTATTTTTGTTCTTTATTTTAGCCATTTTGGTAGAATTATGGTGGTATTTTGGTGGAATTGTAGTGGATGGTTTTTGTTGTTGTGTCTTTCTCTTAATTATTTTGAAATAATTTTAGGCTTTTGAAAAATCTATCAAAAATAATACGGAGAAATTGGTATACCCCTCACCTCGCTTTCCCTAATGTTAACATATTGGGTACCTGTCATGCAACTATAGAAACTGGGAAGCGAACATTGATACATTATTATTAACTGGTTTATAGACCTTATTTGAATTTTGTCAGTTGGCCCACTGCTGACATTTTTCTTGTCCTGGAGCCAATTGTATTTAAGTGCCATGTCTGCTTAGTCTCCTCCAATCTATGGCAGTTCCTCGGTCTTTGTCTTTCATGATTCTGGTAGGTTGAATAATGTTCCCCAGAGATGTTCATGTTCTAATCTCTGGAACCTGTGAATGTCACCATGTATGTCAAAAGGAATTTTGCAGGTGTGATTAAGTTAAGGGTCTTGAGATAGGGTGACTACTCTGCGTTAGCCAAGAGGGCCTAATTAATCAATCATAAGGGTCCTCATCAGGGGGAGGCAGGCAGGAGGTCAGCATCAGAGAAGGAGATGTGACAACGGAATAAAAATGATGGAGCATTGCACAGAAGGGGTCACTAACGAAGGAATGCTGGCAGCCTCTAGAAGCTGAAAAGGCGAGGAAACACATTCTGCCCTTAGAGCCCCCAGAAGGAACACAGCCCTGCTGACCCCTTGACTTTGGACTTCTGACCTCCAGAAATGTAAGAAAATAGATGTGTTCTGTTTTAAAGCCCCTAAGTTTGTGGCAATTTGTTACAGCAGCAATAAGAAACTAATACAATAAACTTAACACTTTTGAAGAGTACTAGTTTGTAGGATGTTCCTAATTTGGGTTTGTCTGATGTTTTCTCATGATTATGTTGAGATTATGTTTTTTTGAATATAACAATACCACAGAAGTGGTGTTGTATCCTTCTCTGTGCATCATGTTCGGAGGTACATGATATCAGCATGCCTTATTACTAGTGACAGTCACCTTGATCACTTGGATGAGGTGGTGTCTAGGTTTTTTCCACTGTAAAGTTTTTCTTTTGCCCTTTGATAAACCTTTGAAGGTAGATCCTTTGAGACTATGCTAATATCCTGTTTCTCCTTAAACAATTGCCCACTAATTTTAGCATCTATCAATGTTTCTTGCATACAACAAATATTACTGTGATGTTTGCCTAATATTGGTTATCAATTTCCATTGTCCCTTCTACATCTATTAATTGGGATTCTTCTGTAAGAAAGGGCTATCCCCCTGACGCTTTGTTTATTCACCTATTTACTTACACTGGTATGGACCCATATATATTTATTTTAGTCTATGGATTATAATCCATGGATATCATTATTTACTTTGTTGTTCAAATTGCCCCAAATTGGCCATTGAGAGCTCCGTCAAGTTGACTACTCTATAAACATATTTTCCAAATTTTCTTCTGAAAGCTTTATTGTTTTACTTTTCATATTTCTATCTGCAATCCACATAGAATTCATTTTTGTGTATGGTATGAAGAAGGGGTCAACATACATTTTCACCCGAATGGATAACCAAGTGATTTAGCACCATCGTTGGAAAAAACTATACTTTCCCTCACTGAACTGCAATGTCATCGTTGACATAAATCTGGTGAATATGGGTGTGAAGTTTTTTTTTTTAGTTTCTCTATACAGTTCTATTGGTCTATTTCTCTATCCTTGTGTCATTATGGCATTATTTTAATAATTGTATTTATATATAGCTTAATTCCTGGTATTATGTTTTGTTTTCTTTTTCTTCTTTAAGATTGCCTTGCCTACTCTTGACCCTTTGTTTCCATATAAATTTTATGATTGGCTTATCAATTTCCACAAATGAAAATAACCTGCTGGGATTTTCTTGGGATTAACTTGAATCTGTAGACCAAATTAACAAGAACTGACATCTTTACAATATGGAGACTTACAGTCCATTTACAATCTACCTATTTATTTAGGTCTTATTTCCTTCTTCTCAAACATGTTTTAGAACTTTCTGCTTAAAGGTCTCAAACAATTTTCCTAGTTTCACTCTTAGGTATTGAATGTTTTCCAATGCTATTATAAATGGTTTTATTATTATTTTGTAGGATGCTTTTAGCTTTTAATAAATCCATTTGTGAATACATATTTTTTTAAAATATTTCTTCCCATAATGGCAAATAGAAGAAAATTGACAGAGAGGAGTGATTCATAATTATTAGATGAATCAGAATGTGAATATAATGAGAAAGATAACAGCACTCCAGACTCAGATGATGACAGTGAAACTGTGTAAGTGAAATTTCAGACTGTGAGTCTTCAGCTGAAAATCTACAACCTAGATGAATTTTCTTAGACTCAAAAATTGACAAGTGAATAATATATTTCTGAAGACAAAAAAAGGAATGACAAGAAAAAATACCCAAACCAAGAAAATGACACACACAAAAAGGAATGACATTTAACAAGAAGTATTTTATTATGCAGTGTTCCATGACATGGACCTGAGCCATCCCTTTTCACTGAGGTCAGGTGACCTCGTTCTATGCCATTTATGATGTTTTTCTGTCAAAACTTACTTGACACAAAATTACATGTTATACTCAAATCCTTCCTAAATGGTTTTATAAAGTTTTTCTTTACTATGCCCTTATGCTTACTGCTATAAATTATTTATAAGATAACCTAAAAATATAAAGATTGAAAAGAGCACATGATGAGTGCTGTGAATTGTGTAAGACTGATGAATCACAGATCTGTACCCCTGAAACAAATAATACATTATATGTTAATAAAAGAAAAGATTGAAAAGAACACATTGGCTTCAGATGGTAAATTGGATGGCTATTTTTGCTAATACATTAAGAGTTGCAAGGTGTTGTTTGTCTGCTTGTAATTAGATTTCTCCTTAAGGTATATCCCATGGGAGATGTCCAATAAGATGACTGTTTCTAAGGGTTTCTTAAATAATTCTATCATTAGATACAAATTCAAGTCAATTTTTTTAATTTTTTATTTTTTTATTATTATTTGCCCCAGGGGTACAGGTCTGTGAATCATCAGGCTTACACCTTTCACAGTACTCACCATAACACAAACCCTCCCCAATGTCCATAACCCAACCACCCTATCCCTACCCTCCCACCCCCAGTAACCCTCAGTTTGTTTCGTGAGATTAAGAGTCTCTTTTTTTAAATTATTATTTTCCCCAGGGGTACAGGTATGTGAATCATTAGGCTTACACCTTTCACAGCATTCACCATAGCACAAACTCTCCCCAATGTCTATAACCCATCCATCCTATCCCTACCCTCCCATCCCCCCAGTAACCCTCAGTTTGTTTC
>LNAC01000832.1:525075-543121 GCA_002007465.1 Ailurus styani | reverse complement strand
TATATATATACCACATCTTCTTTATCCATTCATCTGTTGATGGACACCCAGGTTCTTTCCATAGTTTGGCTATTGTGGATGTTACTGCTATAAACATTCTGGTGCACATGCCCCTGCATATCACTACATTTGTATCTTTAGGGTAAATACCCAGTAGNACTACCTTTGTGTCTTTAGGATAAATACCCAGTAGTGCGATTGCTGGGTCGTAGGGTAGCTCCATTTTCAACTTTTTGAGGAATCTCCATACTGTTTTCCAGAGTGGCTGCACCAGTTTGCATTCCCACCAACAGTGTAGGAGGGTTCCCCTTTCTCCGCAACCTCGCCAACATCTGTCATTTCCTGACTTGTTGATTTTAGCCATTCTGACTGGTGTAAGGTGGTATCTCGCTGTGGTTTTAATTTGTATTTCTCTGATGCCGAGTGATGTTGAGCACTTTCTCATGTGTCTGTTGGCCATTTGGATGTCTTCTTTGGAGAAATGTCTGTTCATGTCTACTGCCCATTTCTTGACTGGGTTATTTGTTTTATGGGTGTTGAGTTTGAGAAGCTCTTTATAGATTTTGGATACTAGCCCTTTATCTGATATGTCATTTGCAAATATCTTCTCCCATTCTGTCAGTTGTCTTTTGGTTTTGTTGACTGTTTCCTTTGCTGTGCAAAAGCTTTTAATCTTGATGAAGTCCCAATAGTTCATTTTTGCCCTTGCTTCCCTTGCCTTTGGTGATGTTTCTAGGAAGAAGGTGCTGCAGTTGAGGTCGAAGAGGTTGCTGCCTGTGTTCTCCTCGAGGATTTTGATGGATTCCTTTCTCACATTGAGGTCTTTTATCCATTTTGAGTCTATTTTTGTGTGTGGTGTCAGGAAATGATCCAGTTTCATTTTTCTGCATGTGGCTGACCAGTTTTCCCAACACCATTTGTTGAAGAGACTGTCTTTTTCCCACTGGACATTCTTTCCTGCTTTGTCGAAGATTAGTTGACCATAGAGTTGAGGGTCCATTTTTGGGTTCTCTATTCTGTTCCACTGGTCTATGTGTCTGTTTTTGTGCCAGTACCATACTGTCTTGATGATGACGGCTTTGTAATAGAGCTTGAAATCTGGAATTGTGATGCCGCCAACTTTGCTTTTTTTTTTCAACATTCCTTTGGCTATTCGGGGTCTTTTCTGGTTCCATATAAATTTTAGGATTATTTGTTCCATTCCTTTGAAATAAATTGATGGTATTTTGGTGGGGATTGCAATAAATGTGTAGATTCCTCTAGGTAGCATAGACATTTTCACAATATTTGTTCTTACAATCCATGAGCATGGAATATTTTTCCATTTCTTTGCATCTTCCTCAATTTCTTTCATGAGTACTTTATAGTTTTCTGAGCATAGATTCTTTGCCTCTTTGGTTAGGTTTATTTCTAGATATCTTATGGGTTTGGGTGCAATTGTAAATGGGATTCAACTCCTTAGTTTCTCTTCTTCTGTTTTGTTGTTGGTATATAGAAATGCAACTGATTTCTGTGCATTGATTTTATATCCTGACACTTTACTGAATTCCTGTGTGAGTTCTAGCAGTTTTGAAGTGGAGTCTTTTGGGTTTTCCACATAAAGTATCACATCATCTGCAAAGAGTGAGTTTGTCTTCTTCTTTGTTGATTTGGATGCTTTTATTTCTTTTTGTTGTCTGATTGCTGAGGCTAGGACTTCTGGTACTATGTTGAATAGAAGTGATGATAGTGGACATCCCTGCCATGTTCCTGACCTTAGGGGAAAAGCTCTCAGTTTTTCCCCCATTGAGAATGATATTCACTGTGGGTTTTTTGTAGATGGCTTTGATGATATTGAGGTATGTACCCTCTATGCCTACACTGTGAAGAGTTTTGTTCAAGAAAAGATGCTGTACTTTGTCAAATGCTTTTTCAGCATCTATTGAGAGGGTCATATGGTTCTTGTTCTTTCTTTTATTAAGTCTTGTATCACATTGATTGATTTGCGAATGTTAAACCAACCTTGCAGCCTAGGAATAAATCCCACTTGGTCATGGTGAATAATCCTTTTAATGTGCTGTTGGATCCTATTGGCTAGTATTTTGGCGAGAATTTTTGCATCTGTTTTCATCAAGGATATTGGTCTGTAATTCTCCTTTTTGATGGGGCCTTTGCCTGGTTTTGGGATCAAAGTAATGCTGGCCTCATAAAAGGAGTTTGGAAGTTTCCCTTCCATTTCTATTTTTTGGAACAGTTTCAGGAGAATAGGTATTAATTCTTCTTTAAATGCTTGGTAGAATTCTCCTGGGAAGCCATCTCGCCCTGGGCTCTTGTTTGTTGGGAGATTTTTGATGACAAGTCAGTTTGTTTTATGTTATTTTTTTCTTTTTAAGGATTTTTTTAAACCATAACATTTTTATTTTGGACTAAATTTAGATTTACTGAAAAGTTGCAATGATAGTACAGAGAGCTCTTGAATAACCCTTATACAATTTTTTCTATTGTTTACGTCTTACATTGCCATGGTGCTTTTGTCAGATCTAAGAAACTGTCATTGGTACTATGAACTGAATTCTACATTTTATTTGAATTTCACCAGCTTTTCCATTCACAGCCTCTTTCTGTTCCAAAATCCAATCCAGAGTAATGGTATAGCCTTTATACTTCCATTTTCAGATTGTTTGTTCTGGTATGTAGAAATACAATTGATTTTTGTACATTGACCTTATTAGCAGTGACCTTGCTATACTCACTTATCCTCATAATTTATCTTATTCTTAATTCTAATTTTAATTTTAAAAATGTATTATTTTATTATTATTTTGATTTTTTTAAAATATCCAGGCATATCATTGGAAAATAGGGAGGGTTTTGATTTTTAAACTGTAATTTACATATAACAAAATGCACCCTTTTAGATTGTACAGTTGATGAGTTTTGACAAATATATGCACCTGTGTTCCTTCTCAGTTAATCTCCACTGCCCAACCAGGCCTCAGGCCATCACTATAGATTAGACTTATCTTTTATAAAATTTGATATAAATGGAATCATAATATGTGCTATTTTATGACTGACTTCTTTCACTTGGCATAATGATTTTGAGATTCATATATGTTTTAGTGTCTTGGTAGTTGGTTCCTTTTTTTAAGATTTTTATTTATTTACTAGAGAGAGAGAGCAAGAGAAAGAAAGCACAAGTGGGGGGAGGGAGGGGAGAAGCAGACTCCCCTGCTGAGCAGGGAGCCCGAGGTGGGGTTCAATCCCAGGACCCCTGGGATCATGACCTGAGCCAAAGGCAGATGTTCAACTGACTGAGCTTCCCAGGCACCCCAGTAGCCGGATTTCTTTTTAAAAATATTTTAAAACTTTCTTGATGTGTAATTGAAGTACACTAATCTGCAGATATCTAAAGTATAAAATTCACTCCATTTTGATGTACATATGCACTTGTGAAACTTTCACCACAATGAAGATAACAAATGTTTCCATCATCCTCCCAAAGTTTCCTTGTGCCCCTTTGTAATCCATTCCTCCTTCCACCCTCATCTCCAGGTCTGTACTGGTCTGCTTTCTGTCACTACATCTCAATTTGCATTTTCTATAATTTTATATTAATGGACTTATGCAATATGTACTTGCCTTGGCCTGGATTCTTTCACTCAGCATAATGATTTTGAGATCCAGCTATGTTGATGAATACACCAATAATTTGTTCCTTTTAATTGATGAGTAGTATTCAGTTATATGAATTTACCACAATTTGTTTTTCCATTCATCAGATGATAAACATTTGGGTAGTCTCCATTTTGGGGCTTTTACAAATTAAACTGTTATGAATATTTGTGTACAAGTCTTTGTATAGACATAGGCTTCCATTTCTCTTGGTTAAATACCTAGAAGTGACATAGCTAGGTCATTTAGTCAGTAAAGGTTTACCTTTGTAAGATTTCCAAACTGTTTTTCAAATTGGTTGTACCATTTTATATTCCCATTACCAGTGTATGAGAAAGCCCCAGTTTCTCCACATCCTCGTAAACACTTGATATGGTCAATATTTTAAACATTAGTCATTCTGCTGGATAAAGTGTGGTTTTAATTTGCAAATCCTTGATGACTAATGATATTAAATATCTTTTAATGTGTTTACTCACCATTCACACATCTTTGTTGTGTGTGAAGTGGCTATTCAAATCCTTTCCTTTGCCTGTTTTTGAAATTGGGCTGTCTTCTTACTGTCAAGTTGCAAGTGTTTATATATTCTTGACACAAGTCCTTTATCTAATTTAGGTACTGTGACTATTTTCTCCCAGTCTGTGGCTTGTATTTTCATTTTCTTAATGATGTCTTCTGAAGAGCAAAATTTTAAAATTTTGATGAAGACCAATGGATTAATTTTTCTTTTATGGTTTGCACGTTTGTATTCTAGGAAGCTCTTGCCTTCCCTAACATCCTATGTTCTCTTACTATTTTTTTTCTAAAGTTTTATAATTTTAGGTTTTATGTTTTGATATGAGATCCATTTCAACTTAATTGTTGTGTCTGGGGTGAGGTCATAGTAGAGGTTTGGTTTTTGCATTAGGATATCTGGTTGTTCCAAGACTATTTGTTAAAAAGAGTGTATTTTCCCTATTGAGTTACTTTGGTACTTTGTCAAAAATAAGTTATATATATAATTTATATATGTTGAATATATGTATATTATATTTTGTATGTATGGAATATATATGCATGTGCGTATGTATGCTTTTCTGTTCACTGATCTGTATATTTATTCTTACATCAATACCACACTGTCTAGATTAGTATAATTTATTAGTAAGACTTGAAGTCAGGTAATAGAAATACTCCCAACTTTGTTCTTTTCAAAAATAATTTTTTTATATTCTAGGTCCTTGGAATCTTCATACAAATTTTAAAATCATCTTGTCAATGTCTACCAAAAAATCTGGTAGGATATTAAATGGGAATGTATTGAATGTATAGATCAATTTGCAGAGAATGGATATCTTATAAGAATACAATTGATTTTTATGTATTTATTTTGTGCCCTGCAACCTTGTCAGACTCACTTATTTTGCAGAAGACATAGTTCTTTTTTTCAGGGGAAAGAGAAAGAGGGAATATAAACCACTCTGTCAGGACATTTGGCTGTGACAAGGAGTAGAAGAGAGATAGAGGATAGTTAACTGAAGGGTTGTGTGAGTTTGAAAGACTTCTTTTTTTTGGTTATATGGTTTTCTTATCTTTTTGGTTTTGTTTTATTTTACCAGTAGGAGAATTTCAAACATTTTAAAAAGCTAAAAGATCCAATAGAGAGGGAACATTTTAATAATAGAGAACAAAAAAATCATCTGTAACTTAAAGAGCAGATAAAGTTTTGCTCTTTAAAACATCACACACACACACTCTTTCTCTCTCTCTCTCTCTCTCTCATACCCACATAGACTTCTCTTTCCTCTACCCTTCCAATAGAGTTGCATCATAACTATTGTTTAAATTGATACTTATTATTTACATTACCGTGACTATGTCAATATCTTTCATTGCTGAGCCAAGTAGTATGCTATGACTATATTTCCTTTTTTCTAGATCCCTTTTTTGTCACAGAGTGTTTGTCCTTTTTAAAAAAAAATTGTTGATTTTTCTACTTGCCTACTATCCATAGTCGTTTAATTTCCCTCTCCCCAGAATATTGTTTTTTACACTGTGGAAGACATCTGGGATTCTATCGGTTCCACTTTTTTTTTTTTTTGGAGACATCTGTCCTGCAGGCCTCCACCTCCTTGCTCCAATTTGGACTGATTGCCCTCTAGGCCTGTTGCAGAGCTCTCATCTTAGTGCTTCCTTTCCTTCCCCTTCTATGATGAATCTCTCACTTCCTGGGTCCCAAATGTTCCTGTCTCTTGGAACACTGCCTCCAGTCACTTCCTGAGAGAGGGTACCCAAGAGTTCTGTTTTCTAAGACCTTGCATGTCTGAAAATGTATTCCTTCTACTCCAAATCCTGATTAATAGTTTTGTTAGATATAAGATTCTAATCGAAAAAGAATTTCCCCTAGAATTTTGAAAATGTTCTCCTGTTAATTTCTAACTTCCAGGGTGGCTGTTGAAAATGATGCCATCTGATTCTCCACTCCTTTGTATGTAACCTGTTTTCCTTTCTGAAAGCTTCTACTATTTTCTATTTATTGTTCTGAGTTCTCATGACGCTGTCATAGTCTAGGTCCTTTCTCATCAACTAAGCTGGGCATTTGTTGGATCTTTGCAATCTGGACCCTCATATCCTTCACTCCTAGGAAATTTACACTACTTCTTTTATAATTTCCTTCTATCTAATTTTCTCTCTTCCTAGAACTCCTTTTGATTAAATTTTGGTCATTGGGATTAATTCTCTAATGTTTCTTATCTTTTTTCTCTGATTGTCCATGACATTATCTTTTTGCTTTACTTTCTGGGTAAGAGTTTATCATACAACACTTTCAGTGATTTTTAAAATTCCATTTACACTACTATTAATTTCTAATAGCTCTTTCTTATTCTTCATTTCTTTTTCTTTTTAAGGATCCTATTTCTGTTTATTGCATGAAATATCTTACCTATATGAGGATATTAATCACTGTTTTTTTTTAAAGTTTCCTGCTCTATAGATCATCTCTGAATTCTCTCTCTCTCTCTCTTTTCTTTCTTTCTTTCATATTTAAGGCTTTCCTCAAATGTCTGGTGGTTCTCTCTTGTCCATTTAAAAATGGAAGTTCTTCTAAGGCTTAGTCATTAAGACTTACTGTAAGACTACTGAAAGACTAAACTTTCACTGTAGATAATTGGGCAGGAGTCCAGATATTTCACTGGAAGAGCAACGGTAGTCATTATCAGCAATCCTCATTTTTCTTGATTCCCATATGAACAAATGTCAGTTACCAGCAGTCCCCCAATATCATAGTTCAAATTTCAGTTACCACAGTATATTAAATGTGAGTAATTACATAAAGTATAAACTACAATGTTAGCTCTTTAGCCAACAAGTCACCGTGGAAATAACAGATGTGCATCAAGACCGTGTTGCTTCTTTCAAAGTCTATTGATGATTTGTCTACCATGAATCTGTTATTCAGTTCATGCCTAGATGACAAAGCATGTACCACAGTTGTGTTGCCTACTTGTCTCACAGTCATAAACCCACATGACCTTTACAAAAATGGATAATCAAAAGATAGAATTGGCTAACAAAGATGAAAATACAACAAAGAGATGAAAGTGAAAATTCTGGAAATGAAACTGGGTGTGATTTGAATATGGCAGCAGCAAAGCAAAGATTGGACAAGCCATACACCTGCGTGAAGCTATGGTATAG
Organism: Ailurus styani; assembly: GCA_002007465.1. Taxonomy (NCBI): domain Eukaryota; kingdom Metazoa; phylum Chordata; class Mammalia; order Carnivora; family Ailuridae; genus Ailurus; species Ailurus styani. The sequence goes on along the minus strand of LNAC01000832.1, from coordinate 535,789 downwards.
ACAACACTGGACAAGTTCAATTAATGTGGAAAAAGCCAGGTGACGTTGCATTAACATCTTTTAGTTTTAATTACACTAGGAACAGAAAGCGGCTTGTGATTGAAATGGAGCATTTACTTCTACTTTGGAGTAAAGACTGAAAAAGAACTCTAATCATTTTGGCTAGTGTTTGAGCCAAAGCATTGAAGTTATTGCCAGTAAGGTCTGCTTTAACCATTTCAGAAATTGGCATGAATTGACTAATATTAATCTATCTGGTGAAGCAACTCGCACAGATGCAGATACTGACATAAAATGTGCACCCAGATTGCGATTATTATTAAGGCAGGTGATTATAATGATCATCGACCATTTAATGCTGATGAAAGAAGTATTTTCTGAAGGACTTCTGAAAAGTCCTTATGTTCTGTCCATAACTTATATGACAAAAGATGAAGGATCCTGAAGTGGCCATAAAGGAGAGATTCTAGATATGCAGCCAGAGAAACTTAGTGAAGACGAATTTATCAACATAAATGAGGAAAGTGGTTGTGACAGAAAGGATGAAGGTGTCCCAGAGGAAGTGACGCTGGCAGAAACACTTCACATTAAAGGAACTCTGAGATGTTTCATAAGATTGAAAGTGCCAAAGATAAAATGTTGGAAGCTGATCCAAATTTAGAAAAGAGCATGACAATTTCCATGTCAAGGCATAGAAGAATGCTTGTTCCACATCGTAAATTATACTAGGAAAAGAATGCAAGCACTGTTCAAACTCCTTCTTGGTAAGTTTTACAAAAACAAAACAAAACAAAATGCAACACTCTTTAATTCTCAGTGTTCCTAGAGTTTTAAATCGTGGTGTACTGAATAAAGATCAGTTTTACTATTTCATCATTTCCCTATACATTTAGGCCTGACAGAGGGTTTTTAATGTTTTCACAAAACAATATAACGATCATGGAATAATTACAAATTTTCCCATTGATTATTAAGATGACTTTGCATGGTCATTTTTATGGTCCCTCCCCACTGTGAAAGAAAGGATGTCTGTATCTGTAGATCTCTTCTCTGGGCTGTTCAGTTTCTCTGGAGAGCAACCCTCCAGTCCCTTGCCTGGTGACTATATATCTAGCTGCTTACATGCTTTGAGATAAGTGATACAAGAGGTATGGGGGTGTCGCCACTGAATACGTAGACTTTTGCTAAATCTCACTGTTTTCAAATGGTGCCTTGCTCTGTGCCTGACATTCCCCAAACCAAAGTCTCCCTAGTTCAGTTTCTTCATGGAATAAATCTTTCTTCTACCAGGATGGGATGAGAGATTCAGGGGTGTAGCTTTTTCTTATATAGGCTTTCAGCAAACTCCTTCTTTTCAGTTCTACTCATTTACCACCCCAGCTGCACTCATTAACTAGCACTTTTAATTCCTGGACTTCTCTAGGATTCTGTAGGTGAATTGGCTTGCTTCTCATCAGCGTCATCCTCTTCATGGGCTTGGTATTCAGCCTTTTGAACTCTGTTAACTCCTTTACTTGCTTCCATCATCTAAAAATGTGTTCACATCTCTTATCCTCTGTGGTCTCTTTTTCTGCTCTTTGTTCTCATGAGTTTATAAGTACAAAAAAAATTTCTACTCCCATTTCGATGGAGTTTAATGAGGGAATAGGTATTCAGTGTGCTATGGTTAACTGAAATAATCTATGAACATAAATTTATGGTGGTCCCAGTCTCCCATATTGTATAACTTCTTTGGCAGTGCTTGGGTGCTCAGGTTTAAAAAATCAGGAAAGTAGATCATAGGCTTCACACAGAATCAGAGTTTTATCAGGCAGGTACAGGATAAAGTCAGAGGGACAGGAGAATTTGGGGCAGTGGGAAAATGTTGAAATTATGAATTGTGTAATAAAAGCTGAATGAGAATGGAAGAGAAGAGAGAGTTGACAGAGAAAATTAAGGGGTCAATATAGTGGAGATGCTGATTAGGTCAAAAAGGGTCATTGTGGGAATAGTTGAATAAGAAATCAAGAAGAAGAGGAAGCTGTGGTCATACAGTGGGATGTCTGAGTTACTGATTTTGGAGACTGAATAGTCATGGGTGGTCGAGGTAAAATAGAGGGCAAAGTTATTGGAATGAAATACCAGAGAACTTAGGGGACAGTTGAATGAGTTGTCCACATGGTTGTTTAGGTAATACAGGATAATGAGCAAAGGTCATCATACTTGAAGTCTCTTAGCAAGTGGGCCTTTTACAGAACAACGAAGAAGAACAACCAAAAGGAGGAGGAAGAAAAGGAGGAGGAGAAAATTCTCTTTCAGTTAGATTAGGTTTAACTTCTTACTGACAGAAAACCCTAAATAACTATGACTTGGACAATAAAGTTTATTTCTCTTTCATGTGTTGGGGTCATGGTATTTCTTCCCATGATGTCCTCAGGGATCAAGGTGACTTCCAACTCAATGTTCTGCCATTCCTATAGTATTGTCCTTGGCTTCATAGTCCAAGGTGGTGGTCTAGAGCATAGTGCAAGGTGGTAGTCTAGACCAACCGCCACTCCTGCATTTTAGACAATAGGATTAAGGAAGGTTCCAAGATGAGGCAAACAATATGGGCAACTTTCTTTAAAAAGATTCCTAGAAGCTGACAGACACATACACTTAAGCTTACTTCCCCCTGGCCTAAATGTTATATACCATTGGCCCCAACACCATTTCTAGCTACACGTGAAACTAGGAAATAGAATTTTTTTTTTCTGGGAAGGCATATACCCAGCTAAAATTTCTATTACTATGGAAGAAAAGGAGAGTGGGTCAAAGGGGACAGCCAGCAGGCTCTGCTACAGCCCTGGAAATCAGGTATGAGGGGAGAACTGGAACAAAGATTTGTTAACCAGAGAGGAATATTCCCACTATTTTATTTTATTTTATTTTATTTTATTTTATTTTATTTTATTTTACACACAGAGAGTACAAACAGGGGGAGCAACAGGCAGAGGAAGAGGGAGAAGTAGGCTCCCTGAGGACCAGGGAGCTTGATGTGGGGCTCGATCCCAGGATCATGACCTGAGCTGAAGGCAGATGCTTAACCAACTGAGTCACACAGGCACCCCAGAATATTCCCACTATTAAGTGATGTTCAAAAATAATCTTAAATTCTTTATGCTTCAATGTTGCCTTACTTTCCTTTAAAAAATTGAAAAAGTTCTTGGCATTCATTAACAGAAAAATCAGCAGGAACTCAGAGATATGCTGAATTAAATAATCAGTCCTTTCAAGTTTCCAGGAGGTTTGTCAACTTTCACTCTCTTAAATAATAATAAAGTCTACTCTGGTAGGCTAAAATTGCCCCCACTAAAGATAGCCATCGCGTAATCCCTGGAAACTGTGAATGCCACCTTATATGGCCAAAGCGGGGGGTAGGATCGTTGCAGATGTGATTAAATTAAGCATCTCAATGTGGGGAGATGTCTTGTTCCCATCTTTTTCACCCCACTAGTGAGGGAGGGAGTCCCACTGTAGGGTTCTGGGGATGGTCAAACACATGGCACCCAACACTGGATGGATGAGATGGACAGGAGCTTATTAGTCACATACATTCCCATCCCAGATGAGGAGAACACTACATGCTATGCAGGGCCACACAGGGATTGTAGTCAGGAATAGAGTAAACCCAAAGGGACTGTGGAAGGCAAGCTTTTTAGTAGAAGAAGGGTGAGGGATCACTTAGTTCTTGAGGGAAGATGAGACTGGCTTGTTTAAATAATTTCACAGGGAGTCAGGGAGGTGAAACATGTTAAGTTGAGGACCAGGCCAGGTGGGGTGCAGTTGATCCAGCTGATAAGAGAACCAGCTGGGTAAGACCCTTTCCAGCTGGATGGGAGATATACTTGGCAAGAGCAAAACACAGGGCTTTGGGGCCGTGTGAGACTCAAAGATGTCAAAACAGCATGTAAAATTTTAAGCCTTACACTATAGAAGATCTTTCTGGATTATCCAGGTGAACTCTACATGTAATCCGATATATCTTTGTAAGACGGACACAGAGGGTGATTAAACACACAGACAGAAGAGAAAGCAATGTGACCACAGAGGCAGAGATTGGAATGAGGAAACCACACACCACAGAATGCTGGCCTCCTCTAGAAGCTGGAGGAGGCAAGGAATAGATTCACTCCTCAAGCCCCAGAGGGAGTGTGAAGCTCTACTGACACCTTGATGTTAGCCCAGTGAAACTGATGTTGGACTTCTGGCCTCCAGAGCTTTGAGAGGATAAATTTCTATTGTATTAAACCATCAAATTTGGGGTAGTTGGGTAAGTATCTGCCTTTGGTTCAGGTCATGATCCCAGGGTCCTGTGATCAAGCCCCACATTGGGGTCTCTGCTCATGGGGAGTCTGCTCTTCCCTCTGCCTTCTGCTCCCCTGCTTGTGCTCTCGCTCTCTCTGCGAAGTAAATACATAAAATTTTAAAAATAAAATACACCACCAAATTTGTGGTCATTTATTACAGCAGTCTACAGTCTGAGTGTTTGTGTCCCTCAAAGTTTCTATGCTGACATTGTAATGCCAAAGTGATGGTATTAGGAGGTGCTTTGGGAGATGCTTACTTCATGAGGGTGGAGCCTTCACAAATCAAATTAGTGATTTTTTTAAAGACCCCGCAGAACCCCCTTGCCCCTCCTACCATGTTAGGACACAACCAGAAGGAGCTTCCTATGAACCAGAGGAGAGGCTTTCACCAGAACCACCACGCTGGCCCTCTGATCTTGGACTTCCAGCCTTCAGAACTGTGAGAAGCAAATTTTTATTGTGTATAAGCTACTCAGGCTGTGGTGTTTTATTATAGCAGCCTCAGGAAATGGATACAGCTCCCAACTCCTAAGTGTTTGTGACGTACCCAATACTAATCTCAATCCTTTACAGGTTTGATCCTCACAACAGCCCAAAGAGGTAGAGTCTATTACTAACACCATTTTACAGAGAAACTGATGTTTAGAAATGACCACCTGCCCGTTTGTCACACAGCACTCAATAGTAAGTTGAGAGTACTACCCCAAATCTACGTGGCCCTAAAGCCTATGATCTTTTTTTTACTATTTTATTTATTTATTTGACAGAGAGAGAGAGAGAGAGAGAGAGAGAGAGAGAGAGAGAGATGACGAGAGAGGGAACACATGCAGGGGGAGTGGGAGAGCGAGAAGCAGGCTTCCCTCCAAGCAGGAAGCCTGATGTGGGGCTTGATCCCAGGACCCAAAGGCAGACACTTAACGACAGAGCCACCCAGGCGCCCCTAAAGCCCATACTCTTAATCATTACCCAATGCTGTAATTAGAATACCCAGTGTTAGGACATTGAGAAAGGCTCCCTGAGAGAATGGAAAACGGGATATGGAAGTTTGGATGACGAAGGAGGAAGTCAAGGCATAGACAATGCCACAGAGTTGACGAGAAACTTGGGGTGCATAGACTAACAAAGCAACCATCCAAGTATTCATTCATCCATGCTACAAATATTAACTGGGTGTCTATTGTGTGCTTGGCACACTGCTATATGTTGTGGGGACAGAGGTGATCAATAACTAAACTCCTTTTTGAACTTCTCTTACCTTTTCTGGCCCAGAAGGAAACACAAGCAGCTTTCACTGACCTGAGACACTGTCCCACCTCTCTGCTCAGAGCCCCCTTGAACTTTATTCATTCTAAAACCCGACCATCCAGCCCTCGAATCACTCAAGATTCCCAGTCAAAGAAGGTCAGAGTCAAGACCAAACCTCTATGAAGTGCTTATTACTCCCCAATATCTCCTTAATCTGGGAATAATCATGAGACTTTCCACCTGCCGGTCTCATAGGCTTTGCACTGTAGGGCTCTTCCAACATTGGAAGGGGGGTTTTTGAACAGAGGTTACTTGAGAACTCTCTAATACCCGAGAAAGACATAGGAACCATTACGACACAAGTGCTCTTCTTCACTGAGGACCCTGCGGCATTGCTTTCTGAACACCTATACTTCACCTCTTGCTGCTTTACCCTCATAACCACTAGTTTCTGCTGATGAAACCAATCCAGTTGGAATAGATGAATAGATCCATGGGTATGCATGAGCTTGGTTCATTTCCCGGTGTGTAGACTACCTTATGATAAAGCGTCCATGAATACATTGCATTGCAAAATCAGGAACCACACACAAATTGACCTTTTTGTGTTTTAAAAGATCTTCTCTGAGGACTTTCTAAGCATAAATAAAATGGAAGAAGTCACAAAGGAAAAATAAAGATGTGGCAAAGTTGAAATCAAAAACTTACCTGCATTAAAAAAAAAAACAAATAAAAAAGCAAAAAAACAAAAAAACATAGACCCTGCTGGCAGGTAAGTAAATTGGTACAACTTTCATGGAGTGCAATCTGGTATATGTATTAAAAGCCTTTCAAATGGGGACACTGGCTCAGTGGGTTAAGCATCTGCTTTTGGGTCAGGTCAAGATCCCAGGGTCCTGGAATCGAGCCCCACATTGGGATCCTTGCTCAGCGGGGAGCCTGCTTCTCCCCCTCCTTCTGTGATCTCTCACTCTCTCTCTGTCAGATGAATAAATAAGATCTTTATATTTTAAAAAAGCCTTTCGTGTACTTACTATGTCATCTAGGAATCCCACGGCTAAGGATTTATCCAAAGGACATAATACATGTATGGGAACAAAGGTTTTGCTATGAGGGTGTTTATCTGTTTTAATTATAAGAGTGGAAGGGTGGAAGCAACACAAATATCTAATAATAAAGGGCCGATACATCTCTTGATGGAATACAGTGCAGACAATAAAAATCATATTTTTAAAGAATATTTAATGTCATAGGAAGTATTCACGTTATATTTAGGGAAAGAAAGCAGGATATGAAACTGTACACACAGAATTTTTTAATTAACATAAATATATTAATAATTAATTCAACAAATATTTATCGAGGATCTAATATATGCCAAGTACAGCAGCAAGTTCTGGAGATACAGCAGTGAGCCAGACACAGTCTCTGCCCTCATGGAGGAAAAGAGACTGGGAAGAAATATATCAAAATCCCAATCCATAAAGGTACCTATCTCTGGATGGGATTAAGGGTGATTTTAAATTTTTTCTTGCTTCTTTATATTTTCTGTAATTATATAACATTTCATAATCAGAAAAAAGTTGTTTTTTAAAAATCTTCCTTCAAACTGAGGCCAGCTACCATACCCTTGTGAAGCCTAATACATAAAAATATCTTGTATTTAAAGAGCCTGGGTGACTCAGCTGGTTAAGCATCTGCCTTTGGCTCAGGTCGTGATCACAGGGTCCTGGGATTGAGTCCCACATTGGGCTCCTTGTTCAGCAGGGAGTCTGCTTTTCCCTCTGCCTGCCACTCCCCCTGTTAGTGCTCTCTCTCTTTCTCTCTCTGACAAATAAATAAGTAAGTCTTTAAAAAAATAAAATAAAGAGCACAGTATGATGTATGGAAGTGTTGAGTCACTATAGCATACACCTGAAATTAATATTACACTGTATGTTAACTAACTGGAATTAAAATAAAAACTTAAAGAAAAATAAAGACCTCTTGGAATTTGGACCACTTCCAGGTCTTTTTATGTGACCCTCCCAACAATCTTGTGTAGATAACGTAGGCAGGGATTACGATGCCCACTGTATGGATAAAGAGACTGAGGCAGAGAAGGCAAGTGATTGCCCTGGACAATAGTGAGTTTGGGCTAGAATCATAGTGCTCAAAGCAGGTTTCAGAGCTCCTTTCCTTTACAACACGTTTTAGGGAAAGGAGCCTCCCAGGGCTTTGCCCCAAATTCTTTTCCCAACATTTCCCTCATTCCCTGGACCTTGTTGTTTTTCCCTCTTTTTTCAAGTGGCTGGATACCATGGAATTCTCAAATAAGCAGGTGGAATTGCCAACTCATTTTACCTTCTTGCCTCTCAAAAATTCAGAATCATAGAAGAGAAGGGACCATGGAAAGCATTCTAGTCTCTCCCCACCCCCAAGATGAGAAGATTCCCCTGGGAGGGGTATCCATGTTCTTGATCTGTCTTTCCATGTCTCTCTACCAAGCACAGGTACCCTTTCCCCCCCATCCCACCTCTTTTGGGAAATCAACTAGGTGGTTGTTTGACCAAATGAATGAATTAGACGTAATGTCTTCTAGCCGGTAACGGACTAATGCCCGAATACCAAAATTCCCACTACATTCGCGTTTTAATTAGGAACTCTAAAGACACCAAGTCCGAAGGAACTGTGGGATTTCAAGCAGCACGGCAAGCTAGCCAGAGATTTTACAAAATCTGGGGCGCCTGGGTGGCTCAGTGGGTTAAAGCCTCTGCCTTCAGCTCAGGTCATGATCTCAGGGTCCTGGGATCGAGGCCCACATTGGGCTCTCTGCTCAGCAGGGAGCCTGCTTCCTCCTCTCTCTGCCTGCCTCTCTGCCTACTTGTAATCTCTCTCTGTGTCAAATAAAATAAATAAAATCTTTAAAAAAAAGATTTTACAAAATCTAAGGAAGCTCCCTCCTCCCAGTGCATAGAAGACCAGCTCCAACCTCGGGGACCTGGCTCGCCTGGAGGGGAGGACAGAAAGATCCAGGCCTGCGGTGGCCCATCCTTCTGGCCTCTTTTAGGGGTTGGCGAGTGCAGCCAGGCACAATGCCCACAATCACTCAGAAGGAATCAAGGGAGCCTAAAGAACAGCGAAAGAATGAGTGGTCAGTGGGACGACTTCCAATTTTTCCCAAAGCAAAACAAGTCCAATTCCTATTCATTTGCCTCCTAGTTCTAGCTCCTTTCCCCTCTGGCTTCCTTGGGTCAATGGCAAATCTGAGCTCTTTGTGGTTGGCATCTTGGCCTTGGTTCCGGTCTTTATTCGAGTTTGCTGCTGCTCATGCTGCTGCTGAGGACCACCCTCGATCCATCAGCATAGCTGGCGCCCAGTTTGCTGCAAGAGAAAATTGGGACTTTGGCCACTCTGGTTCTGCTTCACTGCTCCCATTTCAGGGTTTGCCCCCTGAGGCAGGGAGCTCAACCCTTCACCCACCCCCTCTACCCTCTTGGCTTCTGGCCAACCCTAAAGCTGTTTCCTGAAGCATCCCTTTTGGACCGAAAATTACTGAGACTCAGATTTAGACCAGGCCTGCCTCAACATTGGCCACGGTGGTTGTCCGCTGGGTGTGGACTTCATGGCATCGGGAGAAGGTTCCCTATCCAGACCTTTTGTCCGCCAATCACTGGTACAGGCAATAATAATAATGACAACTGATATTTATAAAGAATCAAACACGTGCTGAGCACCGTGCTGCACAGTTCACGTGCATCTATCATTTAATCCTCAGAAGCCTAAGTCAGAGGCACCACTGTTATCCCCATTGTACATTTTTTTTCAGTTCAAGATGGTAGGCTGAGCACAAACATTTAAGTCATCTCCCTCCAGAGACCTCATTAAAATAATAGTACAGAAATTTTAAAATGCATAAAGTCACCACAATAAAGAGAACAGGAGGGGAGCCGTCAGTGGATGAGAAATTTAAATAAATTTCTGAAGTCAGAAAGCATCTGGAGGAGTGCTAACTGATGAAGCAGAGTGGAGCAAACAATCGGTTTTAACTATGTGTGGAAATGCTGCAGCTAAAGAGGCAGCCCGCCTACCTTGCAAACCTTAGCAAGGCCCCCTCAGAGACAACAGGTGTAACAAAGAGTGAGAGTGACAAAGCATAAGAAGCAAGGCCAACAAGGGGGCCTCGAGACTGACGGTCTGTGGTCTGTGTGCAGAAGAGTTGACCCCCCCCACCCCTACATGGGGACGAGCTAAGAGCCAAATATTTACTTGCCAGCCTAAAGACAAAGGGTTTCTCCTTTATAGAAATTAAACAAAGTCAGCTAGTTGGGTGTTAGTGCCTCAGAGTGAGGCCTTCTGCAGTCTGGTGTTTGGATCTTAGCCCCCACTTCCGTGGCTGCACAGAAGATTCATAACCAGCTTCTGTCCCATCCTCCTTAAGCAAAATCTGCCTGTGGACAAGGTCCACTCATACACCCAGCTCCCCATCACAATCTTTATTGCTCCATTTTAAAAGATGAATGGGAAACAAAGAAGAGTTAGACATGCAAGGGAAGGTTGGAGAATTAAAGAGAAACCACAAGATAAATGGAACAAGTACAGTTAATTCAGAGAACTAAAGGTAGCTTTAAATGAAACTCCAAGTAGTATCCATTGAGAAATTTGGGAACATATTACATCTGTAAAACAAGAATAGAAAGGTATACAAAATAAGAACAAAGAATACAATTGAGCTTTTTTGCAAAACTATTCTTTCTTTCTTTTCTTTTTTTTAAGTAGGCTCCATGCCGGGGAGTCCAACACAGGGCTTGAACTCACAACCCTGGGATAGAGTCCTGAGCTAAGATCAAAAGCTGATGTTGGCGAGGTTGCGGAGAAAGGGGAACCCTCCTACACTGTTGGTGGGAATGCAAACTGGTGCAGCCACTCTGGAAAACAGTATGGAGATTCCTCAAAAAGTTGAAAATGGAGCTACCCTACGACCCAGCAATCGCACTACTGGGTATTTATCCTAAAGACACAAAGGTAGTGTTCCTCAGGGGCACGTGCACCCGAATGTTTATAGCAGCAATGTCCACAATAGCCAAACTATGGAAAGAACCTAGATGTCCATCAACAGATGAATGGATAAAGAAGATGTGGTATATATATACAATGGAATA
>LNAC01000832.1:514163-524871 GCA_002007465.1 Ailurus styani | reverse complement strand
TTTCCCAACCCGTTCCCCCTTGGCAAAAAAAAAAAAAAAAAATAAAAAAAAAAAAAAAAGCTGGACACTTAACCAACAGAGCCACCCAGGCGTCCCATAAACTTTTCAATTGTAAACCTTTGTATACTGCTTTGATTTCTGAACCACATGAAAGGTATTACTTATTTGAAATAAGTGAGTTTAATTTTTTAAAAGGATGAGCTCTTGAAAATTAAAGAAAAGATATGCTTGGCAAAGTAAACAGTCATAGAAGGTACATTAGTTTTCTATTGCCGCATAAAAATTACTAGAAGCTTAGTGGCTGAAAACAACACACAGTTATTCTTTCATAGTTTCTGTAGAGCAGAAGTCCAGAAACAGCATCTGCGTTCCCTGCTCAGGGTCTCATCAGGATGTGCCTAGATCTCATGGTCCTTTTCAAGCTTGTTCAGGTTGTGTGCAGAATTCAGTTCCTTAAGGTTATAAGAAGACTGTCAGTTCCTAGAAGCTGCTCCTCTCCTTAGGCAGTTTATGACATGCTTATTTTCTTCTTCAAGGACATCAGGAGAATCTGTCTGATCTTCTGTCTCTGAGTCCTAGAGGTCCTATAAGGAACTCACCTGATTAAGTCAGGCCCACCCAGGATAATCTCCCTTTTGATTAACTAAAGAAAACTGATTTGGGACCTGAATTACATTTGCAAAATCTCATCACCTTTGCCAAATAACCTAATCATGAGGGGAACATCCCATCTAATTCACAGGTCCCACCCAAACTCAAATAGAGGGTATTATACAGGGCATGTGCACCAGGGTGCTGGAGTCTTGGGGACCATCTTAGAATTCTGCCTACCACAGAGGATTAGAAAATAAAGATAAGGACATCTCCCACAATGAATAAAAACAGATGAGAAATAAAGGAGGAAAGAAAAACAATGAAGAAACATTCAAGAGGCTCAATGTCTAACATCCAACTATTAGAAAATCCAAAAAGAAGGAAGAGAGAAAATTTATCAAAGGAGTACTACAATCAAATTCCCCAGCGTTGATGGAAGACATGAGTTTTCTAACTGGAACAGCCAACTGAATGTCACACAGAATTAATTCTTTCAAATCCATGGTTCCCAGCCATGTGTAGGGTTTATATGCTATTAAATACTGATGAAAGAAAGTAAATGAATGGAACTAGAGGCTATTATGCAAAGTGGAATAAGTCAATCAGAGAAAAACAATTATCATATGATCTGTCTGATATGAGGAATTTGAGGGGCAGGGCGGAGGGGTTGTGGGGGGTAGGGAGGGAAAAAATGAANAATTATCATATGATCTCTCTGATATGAGGAATTTGAAGGTCAGGGTGGGAGGTTATGGGGGTAGGGAGGGAAAAAATGAAACAAGATGGGATCAGGAAGGAGGCAAACCATAAGAGACTCTTAATCTCATGAAACAAACTGAGGGTTACTGGGGGTGGGAGGGTAGAGATAGGGTGGATGGGTTATGGACATTGGGGAGAGTTTGTGCTATGGTGAGTGCTGTGAAAGGTGTACCTGATGATTCACAGACCTGTACCCCTGGGGCAAATAATAATAAAATTTAAATTTTTTTTTTAAAAAAGAAAAGAAAGCAAACCTAAGTAAAGGGGAGACATACCATGTGCATGGACTAGAAGACTCAAAATGCCAATTCTCCCAATTTGAATGGTAGCTTTAATGTAATGTCTATCAAAATGCCAGGTTTTTCTAGATATAGACAAGCTTATTCTAAAATTAATATGGGGGTGCCTGGGTGGTTAAGCATCTGACTTCAGTTTGGGTCATGATCTTGGGGTCTTGGGACTGAGCCCTGCATTGGGCTCTGCACTCAGCCAGGAGTCTGCTTCACCCTCTCCCTCTGCCCTTCCCCTGACTGTGCATGCTCTCTCTCAAATAAATAAATAAAATTTTAAAAAATAAAATAAAGTTAATATGGAAAAGCAATTAGAAAAGCCAAGAAAATATTTGAAATAAAATAAATTTAGACAAATCACACTGAATGATTTTAAGATTTATATGAATCTAGGTAATTAAGACAAGGTGGTGTTGGTAAAGGGATAGGCACATGAACCAATGGGATAGAAGAGAGAGTCCAGAGACCCATAAAGAGAGACAGATGTGCAAAGGCAATTGAATGGAAAAAAACAGTCTTTTCAACAAATAATGCTAAAATGGTTGCTTAAAAAAAAGAACTTTGGGGGTACCTGGGTGGCACAGTCAGTTAATTGTCCAACTCTTGATTTCAGCTCAGGTCGTGATCTCAGGGTCGTGAGATTGAGCCTGGAGTCAGGCTCTGTGCTCCACACAGTTGGCTTGGGATTCTCTCTTCCCCTCTGCCCCTCTTCCATGCATTCTCTCTCTCTCTCTCTTCTGATCTCTCTAATAAATAAATCTGAAAGAAAGAAAACTTTAATCTATATCTTATACCTTAGATAAAAATGAATTAAAAATAGATAGTAAAGCTAAAACTACAAAACTTTTAGAAGACACAGGACAAAATCTTCAGGACCTTGGGTTGGGAGACGAGTGTTTAGACATGGTTCCAAAAGCTTGATCCTTAAAATAAATTTTAAAAAAACAGGTAAAGTAGTTTTCATCAAATATAAAACTTGGGGCACCTGGGTGGCTCAGTCGTTAAGCCTCTGCCTTTGGCTCAGATCATGATCCCAGGCTCCTGTGATCGAGCCCCTCATTGGGCTCCCTGCTTGGTGGAAGCCTGCTTCTCTCTCTCCCACTTCCCCTGCTTGTGTTCCCTCTCTCGCTGTGTCTCTCTCGTCAAATAAATAAATAAAATGTTTAAAATGTGTATATAAAACTCTTGCTATATATATATATATATATATATATATATATATATATATATATATATAACTTGTTCTGTGAAAAACAATGTGAAAAGAATAAAAAGACAGCCCAACGGCTGGGAGAAAATATTTGTAAATCACATATCTGAACAAGGATTTGTATATAGAATATATAAAGAACTCTTGCAATTCAACAATAAGACTTGCTGAAACAAACTAATTTTTTGATGGGCAAAAGATTTGAAGTGTCACTGTACAAAAGAATGTATCAAATAGCTCATAAGCACATTAAAATGGTCATTCAGAAAATGAGAAGTGGGCGCCTGGGTGGCTCAGTGGGTTAAAGCCTCTGCCTTCGGCTCAGGTCATGATCCCAGGGTCCTGGGATCGAGGCCCACATCGGGCTTTCTGCTCAGCAGAGTGCCTGCTTCCCCCTCTCTCTCTGCCTGCCTCTCTGCCTACTTGTGATCTGATCTCTCTCTCCGTCTGTGTCAAATAAATAAATAAAATCTTTAAAAAAAAAAGAAAATGAGAAGTAAAACTGCAAGCAGTAACACACCTGTACATAGCCACTAGAAATTAAAATAGAATACCAATTACCAAGTTTTGGCAAGGATGTGGAGCAACTAGAACCCTGATTACTTGCTGGTGGGATTTTAAAATGGGACAAGCACTTGGGAAAACATTCTGGCAGTGTCTTATAAAGTTAAACCTATACCTACTATATGATCTAGCCATTCCACTCCTAGAGAGAAAGGAAATCATGTCCACCTAAAAACGTGTACACAGGGGTGCCTGGGTGGCTCAGTCAGTTAAGCATCTGACTCTTGGTTCCAGCTCAGGTCATGATCTCAGGGTTGTGGGATGGAGCCCCACATAAGGCTCTGGGCTCAGCAAAGAGTCCGCTTCAGATTCTCTCTCCCTTTCCCTCTCTCTCTCTCTCTTTCTCAAATATATAAATACAATCTTTAAAAAAAATAAAAATGTGTACACAAATGTTCTTAGAATCTTTGTTTACAATTTTCAAAAATTGGAAATAACTTAAAGGCCCAGTAAAAATAAACAGATAAACAAATTGTGGTATAGCCATACCATGGAATACAACTCAGCCACCAAAAGGAATGGACTATTGACTCACACAACAATATGGATGAGTCTCACAAGTATGCCATGTATGCTGTGTGAAAAAAGTCGTACAGAAAACTTACATACTGCGGGATTCCAGTTATACAAAATTCTAATCTATAGTGACAGAAAGCTGGTCAGTGGTTGCCTAGGAATGGGGGAAATGAATTACAGAGGGGCCCCAGGAAACTTTTGGTGGTACTGAATATGTCCTATCTTCATTGTGGTGGTGGTTTCATGGATATAAACATATGTCGAAACTTAGCGGGGTGCCTGGGTGGCTCAGTCGTGATCTGGGGGTCCTGGGATCGAGTCCCGCATCTGTCTCTGTGCTTAGGAAGGGGTCTGCTTCTCCTTTTCCCTCTCCCACTCCCCCTATTTGTGCTTTCTGTGTCAAATAAATAAAGTCTTAAAAAAATTAGCAAATTGTGTACTTCCAACACATGCGATTTATTTGTAGGTCACTTATTCTTCAATATAGCTATTTTAAAAGCTTATAAAACAACACTAACTTAATTAAAAAAGTCACACATGAAAGGAAACATGTGTATAATTCCATTACATGAAGTTTGAGACCATGAAAACGTTCTAATTTATTCAAAATCAGAAGGAAAAATGAAATTTAGGTCAAAGAAAATGCTTTAATATATAATATTAATACATTTCTCTCTATACTAATAAGCACATAAAATATCATTTTTGATCTTTTTTTTATGAAGGAAGTGTCCACCAAAACAAAAGTGCCTAAGGCCCATGACAATAATACATCTCCGTCAGCAGTGTCTGTCTTTTCCACTGGTGCATCCCTCATCCTGGCCCAGAACATGGCCCAGGGATCAGGGTCACACCACACATATATCACCTTGAGAACTCTGCATGTGAAGGACTCTCCAAGCTTCTTCTCTCTCGGGACCAGCTGGCAAGTGAAATGGAAAATGTCCTCTTGCGGAAAGGCAGTGTCCTCCCAAGGAATCAGAGGAGGGCTGGGCATCAGAAGAGAAAGGATCTATAAACAAATAGTAACACCCACCCCCCCACAAAGGGCTCTAAGCCTTCCCTAGTGGGGATGTGAGGAGGGTGGGAATTGGGTCTGTGCTTATCCCTCTAGCACAGAAATCCTCTTAAAAAGAACATCAAAGAATGCCTTGAAGGCTAAAAGAAATTCTAAATGGGCCTCCTGTAGGGAGCCACTTCCTTAAGAACCCCGGGGGATGCTGGGAGGAATGGTTTGGTCAGACCTGCTTACTTCCTGATTAGACAAGGAAAGGCGACCTGTGAGGCATCTGTCTTCTGACCTCAGCCCCACAATCTGGGCCCTGGAAAGTCCTGGGTAGGGAGATTTTGAGGTTTAGACCACCCCATAGATGGGGTGGCCTGGCTGGGCTTTCCTGGAGAGAATGCTCTTGTCATCAGGGGAACCCAAAAAAGTGGGAAGAGGTCAATAAAAACTTATGGGTGACGCTTCTAGAGGAGGTGGGCTGAGGGCAAAATGGTTCACAGGCAGGGGCCACTGCTTGGAAGGCCTAGAAACACAGCACCCAGAGTTGCTCCCCAGCCCTTCCAGGGAAGAAACAAACAGTTTTAGGGTTTCAACTTTGTCTACAGGGAGCCCGGAACTTCCCTCCGGCCTGATTTCTGGGGCTGGGTGAGTCGTCAAGAGGCACGGCAATCACTCAGAATCTTTCTGTAATGAGGAAGCCAAAGACAGGATGAGTTTGAACTACAGCTGTCTGTCGCTCGGTCGTGGGCAGATTGATTCAGGTGAAGGAAGGATTGGGAGCTGCAAGTAGAGAAAGGAACACTGAGGCTATTTCTCATAAGTGGGGAAAACATGAAAGACGCGCCTCCTGCTCTGGCCTGTTTCTGGGGGCCTTGGGCAAAGGCAGGATGTGGTGTTCTTGCTCTTAGAGGGATTGAAAAATCTGCCCTCGTGGCCACCCGCAATGCTTCCATGGATTCCTCGGCCCCCGAGCGTCCAGAGAGCCACAGAGGCTACTCCAATCTGCACAGTGAGGAGTCTCTAAGGCCACGGCTTAGTCTATGCAGGTGAGTCAGAGCCTAGCTTTGGTCCTTCCCAGCTACCTTCTAGCTGGTTTCTTCCCAGCTCCCACACTTGGCCTGGCTTCCTTTTCTCCGGGTTGCTCACCAAATACCTAAATGGAACTGTGCATTCAATTACAACCTGGCTCTCCTGTCTTTAGGAGCAGTAGAATAGTTCAGGACCCACACTCTGGAGTCAGACCACTGAGGTTTGCTGCTGGACAAGATTTGCTCATTTTTCTTTGTGCCAGGTTTTCGTCTCTAAAATGAGAGTGACAGCAGTGCGTAACTCATGGAGTTGTTGTAAGGACCGAAAGAGAAGGGTAATGGGCTTGGCACCTAGTTCAAGTTCACGAATGTTAGCCTTTATTATTTGGAATGGAAAGTCCTTCCCCCCCCCCTTCTTGCACTCCCCTGCTCCTCCTTTTGCCGAGGGATTTCTCCATTCTAGATAGGCTCATCACAGACCAGAGGTAGAAGATAACGGGCTTTTCTGAGAGCTGGATAATGACGAGGACTAGTTAGTGAACTAGCAGTCCCAAAGCAGGGAATCCCTGAGCAAGACAAAACTGGATTCAGGGTCTTCACTGTAAAAGATATACAGAGTGTATCTGTCCCTTGGAAGGTCTTTATGTGTTGAGAAAGACATATATCTTTTTTAGTTATTCTTGGCCTACTGTGAAAAGGGATCCGGCAGATTAGAAGGTGCCATGCCCCTGAGGCTGTGTTCCAGAAGGCAGGAAGGAGGCCCAAACTGCTGAGTTTGGTGCCAATTTCCATACGTTCAGTAAATGAGCAACACCCCAAGGCCGCCTTCTCCCTCTGGAAACATTCTTCAGGTCAGGCATGACTGAATTCTGTCTTGCAACTTAAAACTGACTCTGAAATCCTTTCCAAGGCAAATGCTAAATAGGAAATAGTGAGATTCGAGGTGTGACCCCTCTGGTGACCTTCCATAGATTCTAGTACTGAATTGGACCTCAGTGTATTCTCGTGAATGAAGGGAGGGAGGAGGGGAGGAGAAAAGAAAGGGGAAGGAAGGGGCAGGACATTACACAAGTGTTGGCATGCGAACAGTAGGAAAACAACCTTCCTTCTCTCCAACACTGGTCTTATCGATGTGGTTCCTTTTCGGTCCCCAGTGTACAAGCCCTCACAGCAGCATTGGACACAACCTGAGATGCTGTCCTTTCTAGGTTCTCATGATGCCATACCTTCCTAGTTGGGCCCCTGCTTTGTGCTTCCTCATTCTGCTTTGCTCCTTTTTCTCCAAACATTTGAGGTGCTCTAGGGCTCAACCCCAAGCCCCCCTCCTTGCAAAATCAACTCATGTAGTCCTATGTTCTAAAAAGCATTAATTATATGAACACCCCCTTATTTCCATGTCTAGCTCTCACCCCCTCTTTGAGCTCCCAGCTTATGGCTCTGCCACTTACCACATGACCTTGAGCAAGTAGTTGAACGTTTTTGCCTCCACTTCCTCTTCTCTAAAATGGGATGATAATACTACCTGATCTTCAAGGGTTGTTTGAGAATTAAATGATCATTGGATCATATTAATGGGAAAAGCATCTAGGACAGTACTTGGCACATGGTGAGCATCAATAAATGTTAGTTATTTATTATTATAATTATTTCTGACTGCCTACTTGGCAGCTCCCCTTGGGGATCTCGTAGGCGTCTCAGATGTAATGTAGCCAAAAAAGAACTCTTGATTTCTACCCCCAAAATCACTCATCTCCCACTTTCACTCATCTTTAGTAAATGGCACCACCAATCATCCAGTTGCTCCAGAAAAATCTAAGTGTCATCCCTTTTGTCACCCTTGTCCCTTATCTCTTACCTCCAACCCTTCAACAGAGCTTGTCAAGCTCCCAAATATAGCCAGAACCTAGTCACTTCTCTATCTCTACTGCTCTCATCTTAGTCCAAGCCAGCGTCATCTCTCACGTGGATCCATCCTCCACACAGATGCCAATGATCTATTTAAGGCAATTATTCAGATCATGTCACTCTCCTGCTTAAAACTGTTTGATGAGTTTCTGTTGGATGCAGACTAGAATCCAAATCCTCACTGTGGCCTGTAAGTCCCTCTAGGATCTGGCCTCTGCCTTGCTCTCCAGCTCTCCAAACTCACCTCCATATCCACTGGCCTTCTTTAGGTTCTTGGTTCACCTTAAGCTAGTTCAAGTTTCAGGGCCTTTGCACTAGCTGTGCTTTCTACCTGCATAACATAAAACTTACCATTTTAAGTATTTTTAGGTTTATAGTTCAGTGGCATTAAGTACATACCCATGGTTTTGCAACCATCCCCCACCATCCATCTCCAGAACTCTCTCCAGTCTTCCAAAACTGAAACTCTGTATCCAAAAAACAACTCCCCACTCTGTTCTTCCCTTGGTCCCTGGCAACCACCATTCTGCTCTGTCTCTGAATTTGACTACTCTATGTACCTCATGTAAGTGAGATCATACAATGTTTGTCCTTTTGTGTCTGGCTTATTTTAGGTAGCATAATGTCTTCAGGGTTTATCCATGTTGTAGCAGGTGTCAGAATTAAGGCTGAATAATATTCCATCATGCACGTATACCATATTTAGTTTATACATTCATCCACTGATAGACATTCACATTGTTTCCACCTTTTGGCTCTGGCCAGTCATGCTGCTATGAACACAGGTGTGCAAATAGCTGTTTAAGTCCTTGCTTTCAAGTCTTTGGGGGTAAATATAACCAGAAAGAATTGCTGGATCATCTGGTAATTTTATTTTTTTAAGATTTCTTTCTTTATTTTTTAATTTCTTTTGAGAGAGAGAGAGAGAGAGAGAGAGAGAGAGAGAGAGAGAGAGAGAGAGAGAGCTCGCGCACATGCGCAGTAGTTGGGGGAGGAGCATAGGGAGAGAATGTTCAAGCAGACTCCCCGCTAAGTGCAGAGCCCTACTCGGGGCACAGTCTCACAATCCTGAGATCGTGACCTGAGCCAAAACCAAGAGTAGGATACCTAATGCACTGAGCCACCCGGGAACCCCCATCTGGTAATTTTATGTTTAACTTTTTGAGTAATCACCATACCATTTTCTTAACAGCTGCTCCATCATTTTGCCTTTTCAACAGCCGTGTATATATAAAGGTTCCAGTTTCTCCACACCTTAGTCAATGGTTGGTATTTTCTGTCCTTGTTGTTTACAGTAGCCATCATGAAATTTACAAAGTGGAATCCCATTGTGGTTTCGATTTGCAATTCCCTAATGACTGGTTATCTTGAGGAACTTTTCACATACTTATTGGCCATTTGTATGTCTCTGGAAAAACGTCTATTAAAGTCTATTAAAGTCCTTTGCCCATTTTAAACTTTGGTTGTTTGCTTCTTAGATGTTGAGTTATGAGAGTTCTTTATATATTCTGGATACGCAGCCCTTACCAGATGTACAATTTACAAATATTTTCTCCCATTTCATGGGTTGCATTTTCACTCTGTTAATAGTGTCTTTTGATGCACAGAAGTTATTAATTTTGAGGAAAACAGCATTGTTTTCTCAGAGCTAACAATGACAGGAGGGACTGGGACTCAACGTGAGGTTCGGGGTGAGAAGGCTGATATTTAGAAGAGTGCAGTACTCCAGCAGGTCTGAAAGGGTGCCATGGAAGGGAGTCCTTAGTAATCCCAGGATGTCATGAGGTCCTGGAAACCCTGCGTAGGTGAGGGCAAAAGAAGGGGGAAAAATAATAGATGGCATTTGCTGACAGCTTACTCTGCACCAAGCACTGTGCTAAGCACTACATATCCATAACCTCCTGTAATTCTGGCAGTTCTCTGAGGTGAGCAGTATTATCATCCCTAATTTATAGACAAGGAAAAGAAGATGCAGAAAGATTCAGCAATTTCCCCCAAGCCACACAGCTAGAAAGGGACAGAGCTGGGATTTGAACCCAAGCAGTCTGGTTCCAGAGCCTATACTCTCATCCCTACCTGGCCTTCTCTGGACTAGACTAGTAAAGGGGATATGAGCAGGACACAGGGGACGTAGTGGTTGTTAAAGGTATGATGAAAAAGGGGCACCTGGGTGGCTCAGTCGGTTAAGTGTCTGACTCTTGGTTTTGGCTCAGGTTGTGATCTCACAGTCCAGAGGTGGAGCCCCTGCGTCTGGGCTCCCTGCTCATCGGGGAGTCTGCTTGGGATTGTCTCTCTCCCTCTCCCCTCTGCACCTCCCCTGCCTCTCTCTCTTTCTCTCAAATAAACAAATGAATAAATCTTTTAGATAAAGTATGATGAAAAAACAAGTCACAGGTTGGCAGCTTAAAAGTACACCTTGAAGAGCATAGACAAAGCAGTCCAGGGTGGTGCTTTTTTACATGCTGGCTCTACAAAGACAGTTTTATTTATTTATTTATTTATTTATTTAGAGAGAAAGGGCACAAGGGAGAGGGGCAGAGGGAGAAGGAGATAGAATCTCAAGCAGACTCTGCACTCTACGCAGACCCCAGTGTGGGGCTCAATCTCACAACCCTGAGATCACTACCTGAGCAGAAACCAAGAGTAGGGGCGCCTGGGTGGCTCAGTGGGTTGATGCCTCTGCCTTCAGCTCGGGTCATGATCTCAGAGTCCTTGGATCGAGGCCCGCATCGGGCTCTCTGCTCAGCGGGGAGCCTGCTTCCTCCTCTCTCTCTCTGCCTGCCTCTCTGCCTACTTGTAATCTCTCTCTGTCAAATAAATAAAAAAAAAAGAAAGA
>LNAC01000832.1:476008-486377 GCA_002007465.1 Ailurus styani | reverse complement strand
CCTATCCCCAGCAACCCAGTAAAGCAAGGGAGTGTGGTTAAGGGACGACGGAGCACAGGGCCAGACACCTCAACCATCTTACTGGACAGGTACGGTCTCAGGATTTCCTTGTACCCCGTGTTATTCTAGACGTCATGGGAAACTGAAGACTATGACAGGGGCCTTTCCCTCGGGAAGCTTGTTCTCTAGCTAGGAGAAAAACACAGAAAGGAGCTTCCAGGTGAAACTTCTTTTTCCTTCACCCAACACATTTTTGGTGAGTTCCTCCTACGTGGCCAGCCCTCTTAGAGGAGCCAGGGCTTCGGTGGTAAACAGGACAGACAGAATGCCCGCCTTCGTGTGGAGGAGCATGTTTATGTGGGAACACATTTAAAAAGCAGACCAATAAATCATCACCGTTTGTACTGATAAACGCCAGGAACAAAAGTAACAAGGAGGCAGGGTGGAGAGTCCTCGGAAGCTCTTCCAGCCCGGGTGACCAAGAAAGGCCTCTCTGCAGGGGGGACATTTGAGCAAAGAGCTGAATGGCCTGAGGACAGTCCCCACACTGTGTGCCTCAGACAGAGAAATCACAGGGGCAGAAGGAAGTGGGGAAGGCTTTCAGACGGAGATGGGGTTTTGCTGGGTAAAGAACACAGCACAGAGATTTGACTACTACCTTGGGAGCATTGGTCTCACTCCAGCAAAACAGAGAGATGCATTTCCACTCAGAGGATTCATAGTCTTCTCCTCAGAATCTGAGATGGCCATTATAAGACACAAGGTGTCTGAGATTTCTCCAGGTGATCTGACTACAAAACCCTTTCTCTGTCACACACAGTAGTTTCCAACTAGAACCATCGAGTCTCTCCAGGTAGGACAGAATCAGGAAGGGGGCCAACAGGTGGGTGGAGATCAGGCGATTATTGCAGCTAGAGGCAGAAGTTACTTGGTGGAGAAGAGAGAGTCATGTGGGCTTGGGCCAAATTATAGCAAGGGTCATGAAGAGGACTTTGGACTTAATCCGGTAAGTAGTGGGAAGAAGCTGCTTCCAGTTTTTGAGCAAGGAAATACAAGGAGGATGAAAGGAAAGGCAGGAAAGGCCCTGACAACTTCTGGTAACCAGAATCCCTCCTGCCCTGTGCATGTGGGTTCCCCTCGAGGAACATGGCTACGGCAGGAGCTCAAATCCGAACTCCGCCATTTACTGACTCTGAACTTGGATAGGTTACTTACCTCCTCTGTGCCTCAGTTTCCTCCTCTGTAGAATGGTGTTATTGTGAAGATTAAATGAGTTAATCGTTGTCAAGTGCTCAGAACAGTGCCTGATATCTAGTTAGTAAACTTAAGCCACCATTATTCAAAGATGAAAGTGGTATGAAGGGTTACAGTCTGGACACCTTCATAAACCTTGAGTTGTTTTTGGACACAATTTGATCATCTGGGGGTTCTAAGAAGCTAAGAGCATTGCCTAGGCTCAGGACCAATGCATACAAAGTAAGTGGGTCCTCTGCCCCAATCATCTTTTCCATTAGGCTGCTACCAGCTTCTAAAATCCCCACTGTTCTTTAGTGACAATCTGGAGACTCAAGCATTTTTAACTGAATTAAGGTATCCTCTTATCCAGCTGTTAAAAAAAAAAAGACTTGAACATTAGGTCATTGGCCATCGTCACCTGGGATTAAAGCAGAGCTTTGAGGGAGTGGGACACAGGATGGCCCAGTAATTATCTTACTGCCACATAACAAATGATCCCAGAATTTAGCCATTTAAAACAACAAACATTTAACATCTTACAGTTTCTGTGGGTCAGGAGTCTGGGCGCATCTTAGCTGTGTTGTTCTGGCTCAAGGCCGCTCAGGAGGTTGTGGTAAAGCTGTAGTAACTAAAGACTCAGGTGGGGTGGAAGGATCTACCTCCAAACTCATTCATGTGGTTGGGAAACTTTGAGAGTTTCAGTTCCTTGCCATGTCACGTGGGCCTCTGCATGAGGCTGCTCACAAGATGGTGGCTTGCTTCCTCCAGTGTGATTGATCAGGGAGAGAGAGAGAGCTCGTGACCAAGAGCAGGTCAGCCCAAGGCCGAAGCCACGGTCCTTTCATAACCTTATCTTGGAAGTTATATGCCATCATTTCCGCCATCCTCTTTTCATTAAAGGTGAGCCCTAGGCCCAGCTCAAGCTCAGAGGGAAGGTATACATAAGCATGTGACTATCCGGAGGTGGCAATTATTGGGGCTGTTGTACAGACCACCTACCCCAGATGGAGAAGAATTGATGACAGCTGGTAGAAAGACCCTAGGGAAGTGGACATTTGGGCTACCCTGGCTAATTGAGGGTCAGCATTAATAGTTACTGGATTTCTCGGTAGTGAGAGATTTGGGTACCAAAAGGGCAAAGAGAAGAGCCAAAAGGTAGGACGGATGGTAGCAGGGAGATGTTTGACCCACACCTGGAGTTGCCAAGTGTCCCGGGACCCTCCTGTGCCCCGGGCGCAAATTCCCAGGAGGAGGTATCGGCCTCCCCTGCCTTGGCCCACAAGGCCCAGCCCTATGGGCGTGGCTTGGAGAGAGGGGCCCCGAGCTGGGATGATGTCCAGGAAGCCCAGTGGCAGCAGAAGCAAGAGAAGGGAATGCAGGTTCAGCAACTGCATTTGTTTGCAGTTGGGAAAGTTGTTAATTTTAGCTTCACGAGAGGGGCTGAAGCAGGAGGGTTTGTCATTTCTGCTGAGCTAGCCCTTGGCTGCCTCCCACAGGCCACCGCCGCCCTGTCAGCTCCAAGCCGCTGTTCGCAGGGTGGTGTGCTTGGCTAATAGTAATGAAGGGCTTCTGTGGGTGGGGGGCGCCTTGGCGCCCCATGAGGCTGAGACCTTGGGAGGGGGGCCAACCAGTCCTGGGCGGAACAGCATTGCAGGCTGCCTGCTGGCACATTCCCCTCCTTTTTGTCACCCCTGTCTTCTCATCCTTGCTCTGCCACTTGCGGATTTTTATGACCCAGAGCAAGTCACTTGATTTCTCAACGCCTCTGTTTCCTCCTCTACAAAGTGGAGATAAACAGTCTCCAGCTTCCAGGGTTGTTGTGAGGAATCTTGGGCTCATGTAGGTAAAGCACCAATAAGCGGTAGCTGCTATTACATATTCACCTGGCTCTGACTCAGGGCTCCCAGCCCAGTGGGGGGCAGGTCCCCCCAGCACAGGACTCCACTTCCCAGACCAATTGGGAAACCTCCCTGAGTGTGTCTTCTTTTGCTGAGGGCTGTGCGTGGATTTACATGCATTCTACGCTCAAATGATCTCCAGTTTACATAAAACACTGGGGCTCAGAGAGGTGAAGTGACTTGTTCGGGGGCATACAGCCAATAATAAGTGGCAGCATTGGGACCATAACCCAGATGTGTCCTAGTCCCAAATCTGCCCTTTCTCTGTTCTTTTAAGTGAGAGAGAATTGGGCTTGTGGGAGGGGGGTTGTGGGGAGGGGAAGAGGGAGAGGAAGACAGAGAATCCCAAGCAGCCTGCACACCCAGCGTGGAGCCCGACTTGGGGCTGGATCCTGAGATCATGACCTGAGCCGAAATCAAGAGTTGGGTGCTTCACCGACTGAACCATCCTGGCACTCCTGTCCTTTTTTCTGTCCTACCCACAGCTGTTGGCCCTGAGCATGATTTCAGGATGAGACAGAGGTAGATAGTAGACAATGGGGCCAGAGGCTGGCTACAAAGATAAAGACTCTGGGTTCTGATCATACAACTTTTTGGTTTCTACTCCATCTCCACATGGCTGAACCAGGAGTAGAGGTTCTTATTTGTTTAATGACGCTCTCCCACCCTAACTCCAACACACACACACACACACACACACGCACACACTCACCCACACACACACACGTGTGCTTTTTTACCAAATGACTAATTTTCTTTTGATCACATTTCTGAAACCAAGAAACATGGAAGCAGGTGCAGGTGTGAGCATTTGAGGACCCATTCCAAACACAAAGCTCTAAGATCACAGCCACCTCCCAGGGATCCAGACACGGGCTCCTTGTTACCAAGGGAAACCTCATTTCCTACAGCGGGAGATGGGGATCTGGGCTGGCCAAAACTTGCCCTGGCTTAACAGCTTAGGACAGACTCGTCCTCCCCTTTATCTAAAACAGCTACTACCGGGAGGGATGAAACCCTGGGGAGCTGAAGGGTAATGAATTTGTGATGGAGAAGCCGGAGAAGTAAAGTTTGGTCTGGAGACAGGGAGGCGAGGTGAGGACTACACAGATCTGAGAGGTGGACGGAGAATAAAGAAGAAAAGGCACGAGGATGGACAGAAAGGCTAAGGGAAAGAGAAGAGGAATCGAGGAAGAGAGGAGTATATAGGAGACCTGTAGGAATGGAGGAGAGAGGAGGGCAAAGTCAAATCGGAGAATGCAGAGAAATCCTGAACAAGGGGCCTCTGGCATCGTCGCACAGGGAGAAAGCAGGGGCCGCGATCTCCCTGGTAGTGGGTGTAAGAGGCTTGTCTGGAAACTGCCTTTGCATATTGCTTGGGGGTACCAGAGGGGGGGCGGGGAGGCAGGTGCTTGTGAGAGACTCATGGGAAGGGTGGTTCCTCCCCCCGCCACCCCTTGGCACCACTGCCATCGCTGAGCCACATCTATAAAGTGCCCTCTGCGTGCCCGAGACAACAGGGTAGAAGAAAATGCAACAGCAGGAAGTAAAAGGGGGTGGAAAAGCCAAAGGGGTCCTGAAGGCTGCAACAGGTTGAAGTGCCCTGAAGTGGGAAGGAGGGCAGGGTGCTGGAGGCTTTCTGCTCAGCAGGGCTGCGGGAGACAGGTTGACGAAAGGAAGGCCTGTTATGGGAGACGCCCAAAAGAGAATGGGTGTTGATTCCAGAATCTTATTTTAGAGGACTATCAGGCCCACCTCCACCAGCAGCAGGACTAGCTCTGAATTTAGAGTAAGGACACTAAATGTGTCTGAATATCTATATGCATATCTGCGTGTGCGTTCCCAGAGAGGAACAGTTTCTCCCCTGGCATGCAGACGCATTGCACACGTGGATGACACACCCGGTGTGTGTGAGAGGGATGATGCTCTCCGTCTGCTGTCCGGCTAGCAGCGGGGTCTTCCTGGGCCCGCGAAGGCCATTGAACCCCAGCTCCCTTCCCTTCTCTGTGCTGCCTTCAAGTGCCTGCCCTGCTCTGTGGAAGAGGGGTCCCGGCTGGGAACGTGTGTTTGTTCTCTGTGGTTCCTTTTTCCTCTGCCCCAACCTTAGCCCGAGCTGCTCTTTCCTCAACAACATCCAAAGGGGGAAGCAATCATTGGTTCAAGAAGAATCTCCGAGCCAATGAAATGTCGGCTCAGCCATTGTTTCCAGATGCCTAAAGGAGAATTATCCATAGATGGAGCAAAACCTCGGTTGACCAGAATGTCTGGGGATGCGCAGATAATAACGCAGTTTTCTAGCGGGTCAGGGGCTTTCATTTTGATTCATCATGGAAACTCTCTCAAAAGTCTGAGGCCTCTTTCTTGCCTTAGGATGGAAGGCCCAGTGAAACAGAGCCTGTGTCTGATGACTAAGCACCTTGCTTTCTAAGTATCAGCCCCAATGTTTAGGGTCACAGGAAGGTGGTATGGTAGAGCAGTCAGAACACTGGCTTGTAGAAGTCAGAGGGCCGGGGTTTCACTTTCCAGGTGTACGTGTGTCCTGAAAGCAGACCACCGCCCCCCTGTGGAATTACTTACTTGAATTATTCCCTCATGCCAGCTGAATTCATTACCCCTTACCTCTTTCTCCAAAGAGCCGAATAAAGAAAAAAATGTATATGATAAAGTGATGGATCAGAAGATTGGACCCTTGTTGACTGAAATTTTATCTTTTGTCCCATTTCTTCACCAAAATGTATACCCCTGAGGACACACTGTGTTAGCCCCCAACCATTCAAACCCGTCAGCCCCCTCTTTCACCGGTCCACCACGGGGCAGCCTGCGGGTTCAGACAGGATCCCTGCTGTGAGACCTCTGACCAAGCCCAGGGCCTGGTGTTCAGCGAGTGCCACATATGTGGTAGCTGCTCGCCCTGGTAGCATTGTTCTTTGAGGGCCAAACTGGGGAAGACAAGTAGGAATGAGCATGGGGTTTCCAAATTCCGCTGTGACTGCTGGAGTTGTAATGGGTAATCACATCAAGCAGAAATCTCGAATCTGGGAGAGTCCTTCCAGGTGAGGAAACGAAGATCAGAGGCTCCTAAATCAAGCAGTACGCAGGGCAGTGGGCAAGTTTAGACTTTAGAGCAGAGAGGAGAAAGGGAGGTAGAGGGGCAATTTTGACAGCTGTGGTCTGGGCTCAGTCCCCTCCCCCATGTCGTTCCCATCTGCTTCATAGCTGAGATTACTTCACCTGGTTAGGCTGAGGGTTTGGGACAGAGGACGCACTGGCCCTCAGGGGTAGGAGTCCAGGCCTAGTGACCTGGAGGAACTTGGGCCCTGCAGAGAGGGAAGAGTGGGGCACCAGTGCTAGAGGGACTGAGGCAGGGGTGATAGCAAGGGCATGCATAGCCTAGTCCCCAACTTGGCCCTAGGATGCCCAAGGTATAGAATGCTGGCCTTGCCCCGGGGAATCCCTTTGGAGCCCCAGGAAAGAGGAAGAGCCAGCTGAGTGCCCCAGGGTGGCTGGCATTCTAACTCAGTGATTCTGCAGACAGAGCCGATCTTGCAGTGGGGGTGGGGGTGCAGCAGCACCTACAGTGGAGGGAGCTGTGGGGAGAGGGGCCAGGCAACCGGCTCACCCAGGATAGGCCTGTCATATAGAAATATTCCCATCTGGATAGTTCTAGAGAAGCAAGTCTGGGTAATGATAAACTATGAATTTTATGCATGAGCTGAACATTGAAAAACTTCAGCCCCAAGCTCCTGGCTAGCATCTGAGCCAAATCCCACTCGCACAGCATTTAATCAGCTTCCTGACAGATCCCAGTAAAAGGGAGATGAATTTACGAGATTGATTAGCTCATACCCAAGTGTTATGCTTACTCTGTGATCCAAGAGCACCAGGCTAGGGCCTCTAGACTTTCTGCTGCTCAGATTCTGCAGCTGTTTTCGTGGCAGGTGGGCCTGGACCTGCTCCCTGGGGAGGGCACTGAGCTGCGCCTTCCCTGTTCTCGGGCTCCCTCCCCAGCCTATGATGTCTGCTCCCCGCCCCCCGACCAACCTAGGCCGCATCTGGTCCTTGGGAAAGAGTTCTCCTCATTGCCCTCCACCCCCTATTACTAGCCTCAGCTAGGTTCTCGTCAACCCCACCTCATGCCAAGGATGCCTGTCCCGGGCCCGACCAGTTCAAAGCGTGCCCACAGTGTCACCTTTCCTGGGAACCCTTCACCGACTGTCCACACCCTCGCTGAGCTCTCCCTTCTTCCAACTCCAGAGACTCAGTATCGTGTGAACCACACGTAATCACAGGCCACGGTTTGAGCTAAACCAGAATTTAGCTAGTTCCATCCATCCCCACTTGTAAATGCTAGATTTAGTTAACCACAAAAGTAATACATGCTCATTATAACAAGTCAAAAATACAGGGAGGCTTAAAGGAAAAAAAAAATGTTTCTCCCTCTCAAACCCCTCTGATCCCATCCGCTCAGAAAACCCATATTACCAGTGTCTCTGCACTGTCTCTCTGCTCATACAGACAGACACGCATAGCTCCTTCAGTTCACCTGTAAGGAACTGAGGCCCAGGAAGGTGAGATCAGTTTTCCACTCACCACAGCTGGCGAGGGGCTGAGCTGGGAACAAGAACCCAGGTGTCCGGGCTCCCAGCTCCCAGGGCAGAGATGTCGTGGTTTAGCTGCCTCCCAAGGGAGTCATGTCTCCCCATCAATTGTAAACTCAACCGAGGATAAGATGGGGGAAAAGTGTTGTCTCTCATTTCCCACAACACCTCTCACAGTTTCCAGCATCTGGTCCAGGGTGTTTACTAAATGTTTGTCTCCTCGTTTTAAATCCTTTCTGAAACAAGACACAGTATAAATAAAGAAAAAAGAAAATGTTTGACTCAGTGCCTGGTTGCGCTAGACTGCAAAGCCGAGTCATGCAATCATACAGAAATTGATTGTTAGGATGGCTGGGAAAAAAGCAGCCGAAAACTCAAGTGATTGCTGACCGGGTGAAGATATCTGGAGACAGAGACAAATACGAAGACTAAGTTGCCCAAATGTTTGAGACACAGAGCAGAGAACCTGGTTTGGATGTGGGCAGGGGGTGGGGGGACAGGGGGACAGTGCTGGAGGTGAGGAATACGGCCCCTCGGACCCCCCCCCCACTTTCTTGGGCACACTGACTGTGGCCAAGTTTTGAAGGCTCCTTTCCTATTTCAAGTCTTGAGAACCTACTTTCTGGCCTTTTTACTCCGTTGTGGAGTCATTAATGGGATTCGCACGGATTTATTTGACAAAGTTATTTATTGCTGATCAGGTGTGAGGGTAGAAAAGGCCAGGCTGGAACGGAGACTCCTGCCCACAGGGGTGTCTCCCTGCCCTGGGGAGCTTGGGAAGGGTTTGGAGTGGCCTCCGGCACCTCAACTAATCTGGAGGCAGAACCCTTTGGAAAATGATAAATACTAATTGAATTTTAGAGCTGAAACCAATTTACAAGATCCATCTAATAAGGTTATTAATATCTCACATTTATATAGCACTTCATAAGTTTATGAAATGACGAGCTGTGACTCATGCCTCTCATTTTAAATGTGCAAACCTTTGTTTAGTTAAGAAGACTCTGACAATTGGGTAGTAGATTAATTGTCTTCATTGTGAGAAGGACATGGTGGATATATTGGATTGTTCTGATTTTTAGGAGATGAATGATGGAAGTATTTAGGGGTGAAGTGTCATGAAGTTTGAAACTTTAAAATGATACAGCACTTAAAAAGATATAACTAGGGGCTGGGGAGGATGAGGAGTTGGTATTTAATGGGTACAGAGCTTCTGTTTGGCGGGGGATGAAAAAGTTACGACAACGCATATTGGTGATGAACATCGGCGAATGTACTTAATGAATGCCACTGAATTATACACTGAAAATGGTTCAAATGGTCATTTTTATGTTGTGATATTTTACTATAATAAAAAAACATAAGTATACGCACAGAGATAGATAAAGCATAACAAATGTTGATTCTAGGTGATGAATACGAAGGTGGTTATTGGATTGTTTTTGAGGGTACTTTAGCGGCTCTGTATATTT
Organism: Ailurus styani; assembly: GCA_002007465.1. NCBI lineage: Eukaryota > Metazoa > Chordata > Mammalia > Carnivora > Ailuridae > Ailurus > Ailurus styani. The sequence goes on along the minus strand of LNAC01000832.1, from coordinate 477,173 downwards.
GAAAATCTTCATAACAGGGCATAGGGAATCAAAGAAACCCTGAATGTGAGCAGGCCTATGGAGAAATGGACACATGGCTATCTATCTTAGTCAAAGACTGTACGAAAGATGGGTGCCAGGCCCAAAGGGCATGTGGGAGGTTGGAACACATGACAGTGAGGAGACAATGACTGGACTGCCGTATGCTTGGCCACTAATGGTCAGTTGACAGGTAAGATGGGAAAGCTAAGCCAGCCGTCCACTCCGGATGTTAATCTGAGGTGGGTTACAGGAAAGTTGTGCCATGGAGGGTCCTTAGGTTGCAACACGAGACAGCTTACAGTTAAGGGTACCTCAGGAGCTCCAAGTTATTCAGAGACTGACTGGTCAGTCTCTGCCTCACACCTCCTCTGGCTCATGGCGATGGTCACAAGCCCTCCATGATTGAACGAGGCAGAAAAATAGAAGTTGCCAAAACCGTCATCAGTTCATTTGGCTTGGCCTTGGTGCCTCCCAGCTGCGCCCGTGAAATCTCATCCAACCGCACATCCTCCAGGGCGGGGTCAGAAGGGCTGTCCGAAAGGTGGCCCCCAGGGGCCTGGTGGTTCAAGGTTTGGTGAGAGCAGTAATCAAAAGGAAGGATCCCACGAGTCAGTCACCCAGCTCCTGTGTGTTCTGTTCCTTGTTTGAGCCTTTGCTGATGAGAGAGAAGGGGAAGCTTTGGCCCAGTTCTGGGGCCCTCCAGATGTTCTTGCCTGGAACACGAACGTGCCATCCGTCTCCCTGCTGCCAGGGCCAAGGGTCAGCTCGGAACTCAGCAGAGCCATTCCTGTGAGATCCCGCCCCCCAAAAAACAATGCGATGAGCTATAATTTGTGGGGATCCCTTTGTCCCCGCTATTGCCTCTCTGGACCTGCCCAGCTTCAGCCCCACTGGGGCCTCATCCCTCCTCAACAGACAGAAGAGCTTTGACTGACCCTCCCAGGGCACAAGGGAAAGGAACAGGGACTTAATTTGCATTTTCCTTTGGCCAGCATTTGCCTGGTGTCTACATTAATCACCATAAAGGATAAATGCCACCCAGAGGATGAAGCAAGCCAGGGAGAGCGAGAGCAAGCAAGTGAGAGAGGGAGAGGGAGACAGAGAGAGAAAGGGGGAGAGAGAGTGCACACATGAGTGCCTGGAG
>LNAC01000832.1:457399-475247 GCA_002007465.1 Ailurus styani | reverse complement strand
TGAGGGAAGCAAGCTGGTTTGGAAAAGAGCAGGCCAGAATGAATCCTTGGTGAGCGCTCACTTCATCTCCTGAGTTTCTGGGACTTCAGCCTTTGGAAAATTGGATCTCCTTCCATGTCATGTTTGATAGCCATATTCCAAAATAATGGAGTCCGGGGCTAAAAAGAAATCAGGCTGTAAGCAAGGCCGAAGTCAGTGTCATCAGAACAAATGAATGCGGTGCAGGTGGGAGATTGGACAGACGAGGGGAGGGGAAGGCGTTAGGGATTATGTACTAGTTCAGTTTCCTTCCGAATTGTACACATAAGGAAGCTGAGCCTCGGCAAGGAGGAAGGGACTTATCCAAGGCCACCCAGTGAATTAGCCTGGGGGAGCCCGTGAGTCCTAAGCCAGTCCTTTTTTATAGATCACGACACCCAGTGCTGGCCAGCAAAAAACCCCATGCGCCGGGGCTGCTTTTCCTCTCAAACATCTTTGCAAGGTGTCACCGACAGAAACTGGGTCTTGGAAAAGGCCTGCCCTTCCTCCCTTCCCGTCTTACCCAGCAAGGTGGCCACGCTCTGGAGTCAGGCCAAGCTCCAGTAGGTCCTCACTCTGTCTCCGACCTGCTCCCCCTCCCTCTCCTTTGTCAGCAGAGGCTTACTGGAAAGGCCCCTCTGAAATGAAGTTAATGTCTGTGAGGTGCTTGTTAGCAGGTAGCCACTGGCCGACTCCAGGCTGGGCCAGCCCCCTTAGTCTCTGTCCGAGGCTCCTGACCTGTGCTGCGCCTGGCCCAACTCCTCTTCCCCACAGCGCTGACCATAGCGGTCTCCGGGTGATGCCCCGGGGCCCCTATTTTTTCCCACCCAGCTCTGAGAGAGGCACGGTCCTCTGTTGGCTTGCCTTGCCAGAGAGGCAGAGCGAGGGAGCAAACCTGGGGGCAGAAGTAGGACAGGAGTCACAGAACCTCAGACAGGAAAGGGCCTTGATCTGCCCCCAGTGTACAGATAAGCAAACTGAGGATCACCGTCACGCTAACATTGCCCGGTTTCCACCTGAGAGCAGAGTATGAGGGAACAGGGTCCCCAAAGAGATTGCCTGCTTAGGAGTATGACACTATTGGGCAGGGTGGTAAAGCGGGAGGTTGGGAGGGGGCTTTGGGGGAAGGGAGTCCAGGAGACAGGTTGAAGAATTCAAAAAATATGAGCATTATTTTCATGCCAGAATAAAACACAGTAAAAACAAAAAGTCGCAAAGTCTTTGAGCGGCAGAAGGACCTTGAAAAGAACTCCCTCAGAAAGGAAAAGGCATCTGCACACCAGTGTCACAGTGTAGCTTCCTGCTGGTCTGGTGCCCCAGCCAGGTTTTGCTGTAGTCCCTGTCCAGAGACCCAAACCTCTCCTTGCTTCTAAACCAGTGAGGATGGGGTGAGGGCAAGGCTTCCAGCAGCTCAGTGTCCCGGCACCTCAGTGTGAAGGAGGAGAGTCGTTGGCTGCAGTAAGGGCTACCAGGCACAGTTGTGCAGGTTGTGAACTACATAAAGGTGCTTAGCCAAGAAGCTAAGTAGGGGGCAGAAATCCAGCCCAGCTCTGCTCCCCAAACCCTGTGCCCTGGTGCAGGGCTGAGTCCACTTGGATGAAGGGGTACTTTTTTCTTCTGCTAAAGCCATACCGTTATCATCAGGGCTGTGTTCACACAGAGGGAGTAGCTTCCTCTAAGCTTTTTACACAAAGGCACTGAAAAGACTACTTGTGGTTCTGGCTGCCATCAGCCGTGGGCTCCTGTGCTCTGTGGTGACCCACCCCCAGGCTCCTAAGCTTCCCCACTGAGGTTCCCTCCCTCCCTGTGTACCTCCTGGTCCCAGGCTCTTTGTTCTTGCCAGCCACCTTCTGAGTTCGAGGGCAGGAAATCCAGCAAAGGCAGGTGTCTTGGAGCCCGGAGCCCACCTCGTGAAGAGTCGTAGACTTCTGAGCTCCCTGAGCCCTGCGTCTTCTGGCCCTGTGCTCTGCCCACCTGTTCAGTTCAGCCACCACATCTTGGATGCCTGCTCCCTTCTAGTAGTCTGGTGCCAACTGCTCGTCTGAATCGGGACTCTGACTGCCGCGGCCCCTGTTTTCTGTGCCCTGCCCTCCCAGCTGCCCCTCTGTAATCCACAGTCAAAGCCAGAACATATCCCTTAGGCCAGGAGGGCCCGGATTCGGGGGTAGAGTGAGGGGGTACGGACAACTCGCCTGGAGCAAGCAGCTTGTTCTAGCTCTCCGCCTGCTGGTCTGGACGGAGGCCCCCTTGTCGGTGCTCTGCGCTACAAAGGAGCATAGCTGCGGGGTAGGCCAGGAGTTTCGTAGTGTCCACATAGCGTGCTAGCAGGACCACCAGATGCCCAGCCTGTTCCCCTGGGGCTGCAGGGGAGGGGCTGTGGCAGGACCAGGGATGGGCTGTAGAAAGCTTCCAGGTGTGAGGGGAAAGGCGGGCAGGGTGGTCCTGGGGATCAGAGTAGCTCCTTCTGGCTAGGCCTAAAATGTCCCCTCCCCGACTCCCAGACCTCACAGACCCAAGGCTTCCAAATGAACTCAGTAGGCCCTCCCAGAGGCCAGTGGATTACGGTGCCAGATGGGCCTGAAACAAACAGCCCAACAGAGTTCTGCTGAGGAAGAAGGGGGCCTCAGGTCAGGACCAGCGTGGGGCCAGCCAGAGGGGAGGAGATGCTGTGGGCGGGAGCAGCCAGATTCCCGAAGCATCTCCACTCTGAACAGGGAGGCCAGCATCTTCTCAGTTGAGCCCCTTCAAGTGAGGACTAGCAAAAGCCCTTGAATCAAGAAGAATGTGAATGGATCAGCAAAGTGTTTTCCCTCTCTGCCTCCTCCCTCCTCTCCAAATCCCTGAGCTGGAAGGAGCCAGGCAGTGGAAGAAGGGGCGGGGAAAGAAAGCAGAGGGCCTGCCATCAATCTCCTGCCCCACAAGCTGCATGGTCATCGGCCTCACTGGCTCCAGCTGGCTCCCCTGGGGAGGGGAGCCGGGTGTGGGTCCTGGCTCCGGGAGAGCAGGGGGATTGAGACACGAGGCGGTGGCAGTTGGGTTCTGGGTCTTAGAGCCAGGGCCAGGGCCAGGACAGAAGGCTGGGATGCCCCTCCGGGGGTACACGAGGCCCCAGCAAGCCAGGCCAAGTCCAACTCCGAGTGGATACTGGGCAGGAACCAAGCCTTGCAGAGTCCATCCAACAGCAGTTCCTCGGCTGCCTCTCGGGGAATAGAAACCACTGGTTTCCCAGCGGCTCTTTCACCACCACATCCTCCCCACCCCACCCACGGGACCTCTCACAGCTCAGGCCATTACCCAGAAGTGGGTGCAAAGCCCCAACAGATATTGTTAGCTAACTGGAAAGGCCAAAGGTCTGGTCATGCCAAGGTGCAAGGGTTACAAAGAGGAGGGAACCCCAGATCAGTTAGCTCACGGTCAGAAATGTCTGCTTCCCGGTTCTTTGAACTCTCCTAGAAAGAACCACAAAGCCCGGGAGAATGTTCCAATTTAGTCACGCCAGTGGACTAAGCCAAGCGAGTAATTTGGTGAAGGGGAGGAAGGGGGAAGGTGCCCCACAATGGAAGAGCTTCTCATGCCATGGAGCTTGGTTTCCTCTGATGGTGAGGCCGTTCTTTCTCAGGAATCTGGCTGAGGACCTCACAGCAAGAACTTCTAGGTTGGGATTTACTTGGAGGGTGGGGACAGTGAGTGGAAGTGCAGGGAGAGAAGACTGAGACAGAGAAGAACGTTCCCAACAAGCATCTACCACCTCTGGAGAAAGTTCCTGAACCAAATTAAATGTTCAGTCCGGCTCACATGCAGTGGCTGCTTAACTTTTGTTCACTATGTTACAAAACATGCAGCTTCGTTCTAGATTTAATTGGTTTGCTAGGTCTTAAAAAGCACCCCAGCTCCGTGTTCTGTAGGAAAAGAATCCAAGTTCCTTGAAGGAAGAGGTTTAGCCAAGTAACACGTCTCGTTTGTGGTTTGCTCAACTCAAGCTCCTACCCCTGGGGGAGCCATGGTAGCCTCTGGGACCTCAGGCTCCTTGAAACCTCACCTTATCTCTAGCTCTTGTACCAGGGTGGAGGGGTGGAGGGAGGGAAGGAGGGACGGAGGGAGGGAGGGAGAGAGAGAGGGCAGGCTACTGAGGAAAGGGAACCGTTCCTCCTTGATTCTATCCTGGTTAATGGTTTTCCCCCTGAAGAGCGCTCATTTGTCACATTTAGCTTCAGGAGGTATAACGGGATGATCCATCCCTCAGGCCGGGGCCTATAAAAACCAGGGACTTGGCACCTGCAATCTGCCATTCTCTTCCTCTGCCTTCTCTGGCTGCGGCTAAACTACCACTGAAATGCTGACTCCTGCCTTGTCCATGATGGAGTGAGCTTTTAACAGGGTAGCATGGCCTGTAAAGCTTACTTTGTTCAGAGACACATAAAATGCCAGAAGGGTAAAGAGCTAGAAGAGCCAACGGAGGGGTAGGGAGGAAGACACCGGTGGCCTGGCCAGATGTGGGAAGAGCCCCCATGAGGCTGGGGTGTGCCTGAATCTTCCCTGGGGACCGTCCCCAGGCACGCCCAAAGAATGGGCCCAGCTGCTCCAGACATTTCTCAGATGGGACTCTCCAGTAAGCAGCTTCATGGGTAGCCGTCTACCCGTGCGGCGTGCTTTGAAAGCATCCACAGGTCCCTCCTAGCCACAAAATACAATCTCCATGCTTAGCCATCATCCCCGAAAATTATTACTGTGTGTCATGTCATTGTCCTCCAAAGACCCTTAATAAAAATTGACTTTTTTTTTTTTGGTCTGAGAGAAGTTTTCAGCTATCAGACTCTACCTGTCAAAAGCAGGGTCCCAAATAAATGGGATCCAGGGCAAATATTGCCTGATGGGAAGGGGAGAGAGGATATGTCTGCAACGAGGTAGATCGCAATGAGCCGGCTAGGTCGGGAGTGATCATCGCTCAGCCAGGGAAGGAGGACTGGACGGCCCAGGAAAATATCCAACAACTGGCACCAGTTGTCCCTGGAATCTGGTTGTGCATGTGTTCTCCCCTGCCCCCCCCCAGGAGATAAGATTCCTTCAAAACCCCATGCCCTTCCAGATCTCTGCATTCCCAGGGACAGCTTCCCTTCTCGTCCCCCACCCTAGGCTGCAAGCACCTGGTTCTCCTGAAAGAGTTTCATCCACGCTGGTGGCTCTACACCTTGGTTGCTCATTCGGAATCATTTGGGGAGTTTTTAGAAGCTTTGATGCCAGACCCCCCCCACCCCAGACTAAACACATGAGAATTTCTGAGGGGAGGCCCCAAGGGCTCAGGGCTTCTCAGGTGATTCGAATATGCAGCCAGCAATAAGAAGTGTGGGTTTAGACCTTCCATTTGCTGTATTTTTTCATGCCAACCGAAATGTGGAGCTCGGCCCGCTTCCTTAATCCCACCCAAATAACCATTCTCCCAAGGAATTGTGCGTAGAAGGCTTTAGGGGGACAGAGGGAGTTAGCTCACAGCAGCACAGACAACTTAAAATGTGAAGTCAGGAGTCCCCTGACCTAAGGAGTCATGGGTCACTCTCCCAGTCAGGCTCTCCCCTTCCATCCTGTTCCTGCTCCCCTCTTCCCTCCACTTACTCCCCTCCTCTCCATTCCCTCACACCCCAAAGTTCTGTTCCTTTTCACCACCCAGCATTACGCTTTCTCCTCTGTTGCCTTGGCACCTGCCTACCCATGCTGTCAAGGCAAGCAGCTTATCAGAAATCTTTCCCTAAAGACAGTTCCAGTTCTCTCCTTCAGAGGGATTCTGGTGCCAACTGGTGAGCTGATTGACATTTCACCCCAGATCCACATGGTTTCAACAAGGGCCCTGGATGGCCTCATTGTTTCCATCTCCACTGGCTCCAAGAACCATCATAGACATGGACTCTGCTATTTCCATCCGAAGAAGCAGGGCCCACATCTTGCAGGGGAGGCCCAAAGTTGGCAAAGCATTTGAAGAGTGACTGTCTGTGTATCCACTTGAGGGAGTCTTTGTGTACTTGTGGGTGTCTGGCCCTTATGGCTAATATTCAAATTTGGCCCGTTTGCAGACACCCAGGACTTTCCCAAGTGCAGAGAAAAACATCCCTGATGCAGGACCTGAAAGAATATATATTGGGGCTACAAAATGACTTGGAGATGAAAACGTGACATTTTATTCAGTGGATATTTACTGGGCGACATCACATGTCAGCTACTGGGCTAGGTTCCTTGGATTTGGGGGTGACCCAAACCTGTGTGCCTGGTACTTCTAGTCTAGTGAGTTCCAGTACTCTCTTTTTTGAGCTCCTCTGTTTGAACTAAAAGACATGATTTCAAAAAACGAACAAACCGAACACCGAGCTCCAAGTCAGGAGTTTCCACGCACCGGAAATTGTGCTCTGCAAACAGGTGTGTTTCTGTATACGGACCTGAGCACAACATTTCCTTTTTGCGTATGTGACATGGTAGTGTTTAAAAGACACTCGGTGGGTCTGTAAGCCTTTTATAGGTCTCCCTGTGATTCTCAGACTTGACTGTGAGGACACCTTGACTCCTGAAACCTTGCTTCCCAGAGCTCTGTCAAGTTCTCCGACACTGGCTCAACTAGCTAGCTGACTAACAGCTCTCAGTGCTTATGATACCCCAGGCACCAGGCTTGTGGCTTCACGTACGTCACCTCATTCTGTCCTCACGACAGGGAGGTAACTAGAATTATCCTCCCTGTTTTACAGCTGGGAAGACGGCTCACCTACTACTCAGTAGCAGAGCCGGGATTCAACCCTTTGTGTGTCCACAAAGCCTTTCAAAACTCACGACCTCCTGATGCTAGCTGCCAAAGCAGGGCTAAGGGAAAGCAAGCTCCCATCATCATGGTCACTGTCATCCTGTCATCATCATATCAGCGATCGTTTGTCAAACACCTTCTTTGTGCCAAGCACACCTTTCAGTAATAATAAACCGAAAGAATATTACCAGCAGTTAAGGGTTAGTGAATTCTTATTATGTGCCAGGCACTGTCCTGACCATTTTATCAAGATCACCCTAATCCTTCCTCACCGTACTTCTGTGAGACAGGTCCTATTCATAGCCATGTTCTAGAGAAGAGAAAACCGAGGTTCAGACAGGCTCCCAGCAAGCGTGTAGCAGAGCTAGGGTGTGGCCTCAATCTGACTCCAGAACCTGATCTGTGCCTTACAGGCTCCCGAGTCAGGGGGTGCCTGCCTTTCCCTTGCTTTCCAGTTTGGGGGCGCTGCCTGCCGTTGGCTTCTGATAATGGGAGAGCTGTCCCAGACTCCTCTGCCAGCTGGGGGTGGGCATGGCGTAGCGGACCACCATGGGCGTGAGCAGATGCCCTCCTACATGAGCTGACAGCCCGTACCCTCTCCATCCGGTAGCTGAGGCTGTGAACACGAGAAATCCACCCAGAGAGGGCCTTCTCAGCCAAGCACCTAGCACAGCAAAACTTTGGGAAAATACTCAACCGAGACCTGTATAGGCAGGGCCCGGGTAAATGAAGTGACTCCTCCCTTCGTGTCTTTTCCTCCTCCTTCTCTAGGGGCTGATTCCAATGAGTGTTTATTTTCTCCTCGTCATAACCGCCCCCCCCTCCCCGGGGCATCCTGGGGCTGATGCCTCCCTCTTCCCCTGGCCTCAGCTAAGCCCTCGGTCCATCACCTCCTGTCTCCTGTCAGTGTTATTTCTTCGTCATGTCCTTCCATTCCCCTTTCAAAAATACCTGTTCCTCTCTGCTTCAAATCTCCTTGCTTTTCCCTGCTTTCATTTCAGCTCAAGCCACATTAAGGTTGTAAAGCATTTTGGAAAAGAACAGGCATGGCAGGATGGTAAATAGAGTTTTATGGTGTTTTGTTGTCATTGAGCTTGGAGCCCGAAAACCAATGGCAATTCACAACCCTGGCATACCTTCGCCTCTGCAGGGCTGTTAACTGGCCCTAGATGAGGTCCCCGGGCCGTGACCCCAAATGTCTACTTCTCAGACCATGCAAAGTCACTCTGGGTGGAGGAGTATTCGCCTGAGCAGCACTTCCCAAATTGGCTTCCATAGTACCCTGAGTGCGAGGGATTAATCGGTACCATGGGGAGAAAAAAAAAAAAGTTTCTGAGTACAAAGGGGTTTGACAAATGCTGGGTTCGAGAAGCTAAAGTTACAACTACAGGGCTTTGAAGAGCCCTTTACATACTAATGAGAATCGTGAATCCCCAAGAGGACACTTAGACCCTTGCCACCCAAAGTGTGGCAAAGGACTGACGGCACAGGCATCATCCCGGGGAGCTTGCTGGACATGTAGACGCTCAGACCTCCACCCCAGACTTTCCGAGTCAGAACCAGCATCGTAACAGCATCCCTGGGTTATCTGTACACACGAGAAGTCTCGAGAAGCGCTGATTCAGAGTGTAGAGAGACTAAGGCTAGAAAGGCCTTCATAGGACTTTCTCATTGTCTAGAGACTCCATCAGAAGACACCAGCCAAAACAATGTTTAGAAACTGGGGGGCGGGGGGGGGTGGATTCGTTATATGGTACCCAAAGACTCACTTTCCTGGGGCATTTTTAAACAGTGTTGCTTGGTCTGTTCTCTGGCCCAGATCAGCGTGTTCGTTTCAGAAACCTGGCAGCTTCTCTGGAATGCTAGAGCTCAGGACCCGAACCTCTAAAGAATGCCGCATGGTCGGTCCTCTGCCGTAGGACATTAGAAAGGCAATTTTCTAAAAGCTGGGCAACTTTTCAGTCCGGTGTGTTCTGTTCAGTTAAGCTGTCGCTGTTTTTCTTTTAGGCCTTTAAGCTGTTGTGCCAAACACTACAATAACACTAGCTATTTTGTATTCAGATCTTGCGACTCATTTGGGGGCATTGTTAATATTTTATAAGGAACTTCTCATTTTTTTCCATTCACATTTGTGATTTTCAAGTGTGTGGTTGCGTTGCATTCATAAACGTGATTTTTATTAAGTCTCAGGGCTCCATTTTTTTTTCCTCCTCAGAGAAACACATCTCCAATTCTATGTGAGAAGTTAAATGGAAAATAGACTTTGATATGTGAAAATTTGATTTGCAAGAAATTTGTCCAGGAGGCAGCCATTCTGTAGAGCAAGGGTCTGCCATGCCCAGGCTCTGGTTAGGACATGGGCAAAGCTCTCAGCGAGGCTTCTTGGTGGTTGTCATCCAGGCTACCTTCTCTGTGGCCACTTTCTGTGGCTGGCCAGGATCGCCTGCTCAGAGAACAGGAAGAAGAGATGATACGAGGCACAGGATGGCCTGTAGGGATGTGTGAAAGTGTCCCCTCAGGCTGGAGGGCCTGCTGACCCCGGAGGTTTTCTGCTCTGGGTCTGGAACCATCGCTTGGATCTCTCCCGCCCTCCCACTGGGACAGAAGCAGCAGAGGAAAGAGGGAGTGGGCTACGGACAAACCTCCTCATGCTGGCTCAGAAGATCCAAGGCTTCACCTGAATGTCTCACCTTCTCAGTGATGCCAGGAATGCTACTGTTCCGAGCCCCACCGGTTTAGAGCTAAATGCATACCCACCCAGGAAAGGAGCCCATTGATGCCAAGACCATCTCAACCTCTCTCACGTGTAAATGCCCATTTGTAATGTTAAAAATGTAGGACACTCCCCATGATAGCGATTCTACTTGAATTTTTTTTCCACTCTACTGACAAATCTACAATTGACGTATTCAATAATTTTCCTTGCAAGATATCCATAGGCTTTTTAGGGGACCGAAGGCACACAGATTGTTCTCTATACTTTATACCTAGGTGTGAATGAATAAGTATGGTTTCCATTTCAGGGGTGTTTACTATGTGCCAGGCACTGGGCCCAGCATTTTACATGTAGGATCTCATCTAATCCTTGTAATACCTTACCATCTCCATTTTAAAAATAAGCCAGTTGAGGCTCAGAGAAGTAGGTGACTTACCCAAAGAAAGTCACAGTGAGTTAGTGGCCAAACCATGAGGCAAGCCTGGATCTGGGGGGCTTCCAAGCTGTGGTCTTTATTCCTCAGGCAGGGGACTGGCTTTGTTGGCAGAGAGCATCAGAAAGGCTCTGAATTCTGAGGTGGGGGGCAAATGTGCTCCCAGGGAAGCAAAAGGACTAGTCCTTGGTCACTCAAGACACACTCTATCCTTGGGCCTTGCACATGCTATTCCTTGTGCCTGAGAGACTCTTCCCCCTGACAGCCATAAGAGCTCACTACCTCCCTTCCTTCAAATCTTTGCTCAGCTGAGCAGCACTGAGGATTTCCCTGACCACCCTATTTAGAATTGCAACCACTCATCCAGAAACCCGTATCTCCTTCCTTGCTTCATTTTTCTCCAAAACACTCATAATTCCCTAAAATATCAATCATTTCACCTGTTGGTCTGTTTACTGTCACTGTGAAAACAGGGATTTATATCTGTTTTGTCCACTGCAGTATCCCTGGCGTCTAGAACTGTGTCGGGCACATAGTAGGAGCTCAACAGGTATCTGTTGAACAAATGACCAAATACACAGAGAGCTTTAAATATGGTTTCCCGGGTGCTTGGGTGGCTCAGTGGGTTAAAGCCGCTGCCTTTGGCTCAGGTCATGATCCCAGGGTCCTGGGATCGAGGCCCACATCGGGCTCTCTGCTCAGCAGGGAGCCTGCTTCCTCCTCTCTCCTCTCTCTCTGCCTGCCTCTCTGCCTATTTGTAATCTCTCTCTCTGTGTGTCAAATGAATAAATAAAATCTTTAAAAATAAATAAATAAATAAATAATAAAAAATAAAAATAAATAAATATGGCTTCCCAAGGGCACCTGGTTGGCTCAGTCGGTTGGGCGTCTGCCTTCAGCTAGGGTCACGATCCCGGGGTCCTGGGACTGAGCTCCCTGCTCAGCAGGGAGCCTGCTTCTCCCTCTCCCTCTGCTGCTCCCCCAGCTTGTATGTGCTCTCTCTCTCTCTCTCTCTCTCTCTCTCTCTCTCTGTCAAATAAAATAAACAGAATCTTTAAAACAACAACAATAACAACAACCACAAAATCTTGGCTCCCCACCCCTGTCAGATATGCAGAGATACACAGGTTCTTTGAGCTAAAATAGGAGGTGAACATAAAAGAGAATGAGTGCCTTTGTAGGTGAGAGAATGTGGGGAGTACTCTGCACAAAATGCCTGTGGTCCTCAATCTGGCTAAAGTCAGGGAACCATATCATGGACCTCACTTGACAGCAGTTTTACTCTTCGTATCTATTGAGTGAGGAACACAGAATGACCACAAAGTAATATAAATGTATGATATTTTAACATGAATTTCATTAATCATTATGATATCTGCCTAATGTTTGGAAAATAGTGATACGTATCTGTGTGGGATGTTTTAGAGTAGTGCTGAAATTCCAGGTCTCTGGCATCTGTCAGCCAGGGTTTGATTTCTGGTGTTGCCACTAATTACCTGTGTGATATTGACCAAGTTGCCTAAACCTCTGTCTTCGTGTCCTTCCTTGTCTGCAAAACAGGCCTAATGAGAATACCATGGCCCATAGGGTTGTTACAAAGACTCAGTGAGATCTTGCATGTCAGGCTCAAGTAAAGTGTCTGCCATGTAGTAAGTGCTCCTCAAATGGGTGCTGTCATCACTGTCGTCGTCATCATCATCGCCTATTGATTGACATACCTGCAGGTGATGCTACCAAGTGTATGGCTGTACATCCCTCCTACGGTACTCTGCAGTCCCTGGAGTCCTGGGCCCACAGTTCTGGGAGCCAGAGTGGCAGACAGTGGATGGTTTTGGCAGTCGAGGAAGAAGGGTTGGCCTCTGGGTGAATAGGGTCATGGCATGGTGAGAGTGGGAAGGTAGACAAGAGCGAGAGTGGCCACCTGGGAATGGTGTCCGAGTGCACATATTCAGAAAGGAGGCTAAGCACCTACACAGAGAGCCTTCCAACCCTTCTGAAATCCTCACTGTGCTAAAGATGGCTCAGGAACATGGACAAAAATGGTTATCCAAATAGCCCTGATAGAAGTTGAAAGTGTTTTATCACCTCTGAAGTTTAGCTCTTGGCGAGTGGTGAGGCTACTGCAGTCATCACCCCATCTGGCCTTGTATTCAAGAGAATCCTGAGTTCCAGACGGCAGCCCATTGGTGGCAGATTGGTCTGGGCAACCTGGACAATTCCTCTGCGATATTTCCCTGCTCGTCTGCTGCCTAACCCCCAGATGGGTCTCCAGAAAGCTGTTTTTGAGATGCTCTGTGGGGCTGCTGCACCAAGAGCAACCACCCCATGGATAGCAGCGCCGGGAGCAGCAGTGGGTAGCTAGTGGGCAACGGTACTTTCCTCCAAGTCACTTCATTACTGTCCCCTACAGTAGAGCTGGAAACACAGGGCAGGAGACTGCTGAGCAGAGCCGGGAGGCTTCCATGACTGCCCTGAGTTATCATTAATGGAGGGGGGCAGGCAGGGTGGATGACACAGATCTCACCCTGGCTGTCCTCTCCTGCTCTCCCACAAAAGACCAGTACTTACAACAAAGTACGAAAAGTCCTCTGCTGACCTAGGGGACAGGCTGTGGGCTATGACTGAAGGGCAGATTAATCAGGGGGTTCAATGAGCCTTCGTGGTTCAAGAGATCAAACAAGAAGGAGGGAGGTCAGGGATGGAGCTCAATGTGGGGGGCAGGGGTGAGGAGGTGTGGCCACTCCCTGAGGCTAAACACGATTAGCCACCCATGGAGAGAGCATGTAAGCCGTGCCCATTGGCTAATTGATTTGATGAGAGTTGAGTACGGTCTGTGATTTTTTTTTTTTTTGCTCAAAATGGGCAATAGAGCCAATTAAACCTTCCCAGGAAGAATAGGGAACCCCAGCTTTCAGTTTTATTTTAGGAAGCTGATCTTTCTGGAAAGACAAAAAACTCCGGTGACACTTGGCAACATGCAAAAAGGAGGCTTCTTCCTGACCTTCAGGTGGAGAGCTCCAACTCTGGCGCAAGTCAGGAATGTTTGTCCTCAGACCTAGGATCTTAAAAAGATAGCTCTGTCAGTCTTGTATGAATTGGCCGGGGCCCCTTTCCCATTCCTCTGGAAGGCTTGACTTCATTCTTGTCATCATGTAAGTGGACCATTTGTACCTGTCCAGTCCCTTTCTGGGCCTGATGGGGAGTTCTGCTCTAGGGCATCATTTGCATAGACAAATGCAAACTGACATCTGTCAACTTAGCACCTCAAGCCAAGGAACTGGAGCAGCGATGGGCAACCTTCTGGGCAAATACCCTGGATATTGGATTCAAAAATGACAGTATCAAATTGGGGCTCATTTGCATAGGCTTATCAGGTTAATTACTACAATGTCTCCAGGAACTTGAAAATCCTTGAATTCTTATATGCAACCAGAATGCTCCAAGTCTGTTGCTATGAAACTTGGAGTGTAAATTGCCATGAATACCATTAATCTGTTCACTAGGAGGTTAATTTGCAATTTGTTGGCAAATCACATGTGGGTCTTATAGCAAGAATGTGGGTGGTGTTTTCGTGCCAATGTGTGGCCCCGCCTATGTCTCTGGATGTGTGTGTGTGTGTGTGTGTGTGTGTGTGTGCATGCGGCATTGGGACCTGCACTCTATGGGAGCTCACATCGTAGGCTTTCTTACTGCTTGCTAGGTCTCGTCAGGCTCTTCTGGCATATCCTGGTTCCTAAGGCATGTGTTCTCAGGGTTGGCGGGCTGTTGCGCTGAGCAGTCTTTGGCCAAGTGCCAGTTTACGAGACATTAGCTCCTTCTGAGACACGATCGCAAAGGTATCCATTAATGCTTTGGAATCATCTGGCTTTTCTGAAAGATGCTCTTTCCTGTTAATGGCTCTCAAGTTGTTTTTGTATGCCAGCAGGTTACTGCTGGCAAAGGAACTCAGATCATCGGGAGGATCCATGGCAGGGATGTTGGAAGGGAGTAGGAGATGGTGACAGGGACCACCCTGGGACAGGAGGAGAAGACTGCTGAGCAGAGCCGGGAGGCTTCCATGACTGCCCTGAGTTATCATTAATGGAGGGGAGCAGGCAGGGTGGATGACACAGATCTCACCCTGGCTGTCCTCGCCTGCTCTCCCACAAAAGACCAGTACTTACAACAAAGTACGAAAAGTCCCCTGCTGACCTAGGGGACAGGCTGTGGGCTATGACTGAAGGGGTATTGGAACCCCTCTCATCTGGAAATAGCTCCCCAGCTAGCCTTCCCAGGCTGGCAGTCCCCTTTGGTTGGAAGCATCAGAGATTCACATTTGTTTTCTGGGAAGGAAGACCCTCGTGGGAGAGTAGCGTCTAAATGGAACAGGGACATGAGATATCTCCGTGTGGATGCTCAGCAGGGATCCCCCAGGAAGGGCCCAGTGCTTTGGGGACGTCCTGAAGAGCCTGGGGAATGGAAGCATGTGAGGAGCAGTTCAGAGGAACCAGACATGGTTGGGGAAGGCTCCAAACCAGGAGTTGGGGAAGACTCCAAAGCAGCACGTCTGCCTGCCCCACAGGTGAGCCTTAGAATAATCCGGCAGGGACATAGAGAATTTGTGATGTGAGTTTGAAGAACTTGGTGGGGGCGGGGGAGGGGGGCACACAGAAGCAGATTTAGGGGGTCTACCAGGAGCCAGAGAGCCCCAGAAAATGTGACTGCTAGGCTGTCCTCTTGAACCTTCCTCTTCCCAACATTCCCCTCCCCCCCATGTCAGTCAGCATTTCCTGAGTACCTATACCTGCGTGGAGCTCTGGGGATACAGAGGGCAAGACATACGCCCTGCCCTGCCCCCAACAAGCTCACATTGTGAAGGAGGGTAGACTTTTAAATTCATGCTGCCTGGGGCGGCAGAGGAGGCTCAGCGAGGGAGTCCCAGAAAAGGTGACTTGAGCTGAGTCCAGAAAGATGTATAGGAGGTTGCCAGGTAGACGAGGTGGTAGGGGGCATTCTGGGTAAGGAAAGAACAAGTGTAAAAGCGTGGAAGTGTGAAAGAATTTGATACAGTCTGCATGAGCAGAGCAAGACTGCCTCCTCCCTAGAGAAGGAAATGCCTTCCTCCAGAATGAAATGTGACCCAGAACCTCCACGATGGGCCCAAGAAGGAGACTGTTTCAGTGGGGAAGAAGCATCTGTAAGGTTCACCTTCCCCTGTGCCGCTGACCCATCCCACGGTACTGTTTAGATCAGGCAGACACTTTCCAGACAAAACCCTATATTAAAGGCTAGGGGATGACAAAAGGGAAACCAACTTTTGTTGAGCACTTTCTCTGAGCCAGGTGTTATTCTAAATGTACATATACTATATACACTCAATGAATCCTCAAAATAACCCCACAAGGCAGGCATGATACTCTAATTATCATTATGCCCATGTCACAGATAAAGGCCCGGAACCTAGTCTAGACAGTTTGCCCTGAAAAGTACCACTCATCTTTCACTGCTGGGGTCCTCTGGGGACCCATTCTTCCTTCCTAACTCCCAGCAGGCTTCCATGGGCCAGAGGCCACGTATACATTACCAGCCACCTACAAGTGCCACCCCCCAAGTGAGTGCCCAGCCTTTCCTCTCCCCACATTAAAAGAGGCAGTCAAGGGGAATGGGGTGCATGGATCATAAGCTTGGACACCTCCAGGGCCAGAGCCAAAGGAGTGAATATATTCACTAGGGCAAGAGCAGATGTATGCCCAAGAAATAGTTCATTCTCATCTTTATTATTCTTTTAACAAGAACAGCAGCACAACAGGACCAGAACAAAATTGAATGGCAACCAATACTGGGCCCCGTGGCTAGGGTATAGAAGCTGTTTTGGGGTGACCTGGAGAGAGCCCATCCCCTCCTGCAGGAGGGGCACTGCTCCTTAGCTCCAGCTGCTCACGCTCAGGTGGGACTTCAGAGGCCCAGAGTTGCCAGGTAGCCAGAAATCCAGATTCTTCCATGAACTCTGAGGATTTTTCAATGTTAGCAATGAATCAATTGTGTGTGTGTGTGTGTGTGTGTGTGTGTGTGTGTTTTAATGCTGTGCAGGCCAAACAAAACACTCTTGTTTACCAGCTGGGTGACCTTTGGGCAAGTGACTTCACCTCTGGGGCCTCAGCTCCCTAATATGCAAAGTAGGGGTAATACAACTACCTACTTCAGGGGATTAAGTGAGCTGAGATAAGTGAAATGCCTGTTAGGATGATTATTATTCGTTGGGAGTTCCCGTCTCTTACCTGAGGAATATCTCTTCCTAGGTGATTGACATGAAGTCTCCATCCTTCACCTCCAGAGAGACCCCAAGCCTTACTCAGGGAATTTAGCTCCGCCCCTACTGGCAGAAGATTCTAAGGCTACACTTACACAGTAACTGGCCAGCGTGTATATATGGGGAGGGGAACGTGTCTCTTTCTTTATACCCTTTCACACAGCACACTCAGTGCTGACTGATTTACCCAGACATCTGGGGCTTGGGAAGGGCTGAGAAGGCCTGCAGGATGTTCCCTTCAGGCAGAAAGGAGGGAACTGAGGCAGGGAAGTGAGGCCATCGTCCACGTTCCAGGCTACCTACGTTCCGTTCTTCCTGCTGACAGCCCCGGTTTTCAAGACGGCTCTCGGCTGCACCCTCGTCATCCTTTCAAGCAGTGGTTCTCTCCCCATCCCTGGGTGCATATCAGAAACACCAGGACAGCTTTTCGAAAAGACTGATGCAGGGGGCCTGGCCTTGAGAGATTCTGTGACCACCTCCCCCCCCACACACACACATACACAATCCTAAGCAAAATTGGATACAGGCGCATGCGCCTCTGTGCACTTTTCTGGCACTTGGTTGGGGCCTCAGAGAGCAGTGTCCATAGTGATGGCCTAAGCAGGTGGGGAACAGCGGTGATTCTAGGATCACAGTATTTCATACCAACCGGCCTTCTCACCTCGAGGAGCTCCAGATTTCTCTCCGGCCCGAAGGACGCAGTCATCAACACCCTGTTTGTTCTCTCAGCGGTGGTGTGGATGTACCGACCTACCAAAGCACGTACAAGGGAGGGCTTTGAAAAAGCCTCACCCCGCTCTCCACAGGGGAGGGCCAGTTATTACAAGGTTAAGGAGGGTGTGGGTGGGGAGGTAACAGAGGCAGGAGGGAAACAGCACTGCACATGGAGAAAAGGCCGCTCGAGTTAACAAAGCAGCTCACAAATGCGAGCAAATTAACACCGGGCCCAGCGAGAACAGAACATTCGCACCGCAGGGGCAAAGCACCCATTGGAGCAGCCAGGCCTTGGCGGGGGTGGGGGGGGATGGAAGAATAGCAGAGTGGGGGAGACAGGGGCCAAGCTAGGGGGGTTTTCAGTGCTAGGGAGGCTTGCTCTGGCGAAGAGCAGAAAGAGAACCATGGGGGGTAGGGTATGGAATCAGTGCCCCCTTTGGGGACTAAGTAGGAGGGCGGGTCCCTCCAACTTCAATACATTTGGCTTCAGCACCTGCTGGCAACTAGATCCAGACCGCAAGGCGGAGGGTCACCAGGGCAGCTGCTACTAAGCACAGAGCCAGACCCCCCAGTTTCTGTGGCTTCTTTCTTTTCCTTCCTTCTCTGGAACAACCAGGACCCACCTGACTCAGAGGCAAGGAGTCAGGCATCCCTCCGTTCAGGAGGCTCTTGACAAATTTCCACAGAGAAATGGCCGGGAAAGGGGGAGAGGCACTGGACGTGACTGGAACCCCAGAGGAGGGTGATATTAAGAATATCGTATTGCCTGTATGGCCCAGAAACTGGCCAGGCAGGATCAACTGCCCCTTAGAACTAGAGCAGTGTTCCCGAGGGCCCCTTCTGGTAAGGCATTAACCCTTTGGTTGCTGGATCAGAAGGAGGCGGGGACCCGTCAGA
>LNAC01000832.1:421041-453008 GCA_002007465.1 Ailurus styani | reverse complement strand
AAGTGGCGGCGCGAGCGCGAAGTTTTCCGCCGGAGGGGGGAGCGAGGAGGGAGAGCAGTAGCGAGGAGAGCGGGAAGCCGGGAGGGCAGCCCCCGGCGACGGGGACAGGGGCGACCCCTCCTGGGGCTCGGGGCCTCTCTGCCCGCTGCCCCCCATGCAAGGCTGCCCCCGCCCCGCCCCCGGGCGAGGAGACCCTCCCCCCCACACCCCACACCCGTGTAGGCAGCGCTGGGGCTTCCAGGCGCCCTGGCCGGCCTGCCCTCCCTCGAGTGCATACCTGTCACTTTCTCTTCTTCAGCTGTGTACAGTACAAGGGGGGGAGGGGCGCCTGAGATCACAAAGGTGAGTTTATCCTAAGTCACTTAGTCCCACGCTCAGAAGAGACCCAGAGCCCCCTTCGTTCCTCTGCCCCCAGTCACTCATCTTTCCCGACAGTACGGATGATCACAGTAGGTACTGATTGCATTTGTGCCCAGCATTGTGCTAACAAGCTCTTTAGGTAGCAGTAAGAATCCCACTACAATAAGAGCGGTAGCTGGCACTCACTCAGAGCTTTCTGTGTGCCTGGCACAGTTGAAAGTGCTTGACATGTATTATGTTTAATCTTCATAACCCAACCCCACCCACCCCCAGGTAGATCCCCCTATTATCCCCATTTGACAGATGAGGAAATGGAAGTGATGGAAATTGAAAGGTGGACAAGCCCCAGTTCCCCACAGCCGGTGAGAAGCAGAGCTGGGATTTCCACCTGGTCTTACTAAAGCACCCCTGCTGTTAACCGCTAGAAATGTTCTGAGAAATGGGTTTTACTGAAGTAGGAAGATTGTTTGCTTTCCCCCACAGAAAATCTAAGTTCTTCTATAGCTCTGAAGTCAGAGCTCAAGGTCCAAAGAGATTTGAACCACCCTCATTATATTCTGTGGGGGAAAGGCAGACCCAGTGGGCTGCAACAGGACAGCAGACCCTGTTGGTAGGTGCTTACCTAATAATCATTGGTAATAGCCATCATCAAGGGAGCGCTCACTTTGTATATTCAGTCTTTATGGATGCCCGTTGAAGTAGGTACTAGCAGGAGCCCCATTTTATAGTTGAGGGAACTGAGACTCGGGAGCTTGAGTAACTTGCCACAGAGTTGGGTTTCCAGCCTGGATCCACTACCTCCACAGCCCAGATGGGAGCTAAGCTTTGGTGGCTGTGTGCCAGAGGCAGAGATGCCCCTATCACCTTTACTCCAGCTGGGCCCCTTGAGCTGCACCCCCACCAGTTGCCTGGAGTTCTGCGCTGTTCCCTCTTTTCCTCAGCCCCCATTGGCATGAAAGAAGGGATTGTACAGGTTGTAAAAGAAATGGTCTCCTAAAGAACATGCGGCATTCTGCTTGGATTTGGGCTTTGTTGTTGTACTAAGTGTTGTGCCTGTAACATCAATAAGTTGTTCCGCTTTGTAAGTTTTATTAATTAGACAAGTGTCTGGTCTGCTGGCTTGGAGTTGTTAATCCAACATTATGGCTCTATCTGAGTACCTCTGTTAGAAATTATTTCCTGAAAAGTTTTTAGAGCCTTGCTTGCAGTGCTGAGCAAAGCTATCTTCCCACCTCCTGGGGAGGGAGAGGGGGCTGGTTTCTTGGCCAGGACTCCAATAGCAGGAAACACTGTCTGTACTTGCCTCGTAGAATTACCCAGCACCTGTTTATAAGTCATCACTCCTTCTGCCAGCATGGTCCCCATGGGCTGAACACAATGTGGCCAGGTCCCAAGGGGAGGGGCTCTTCCTGTGTCACTTGCGGTCCTGCAGTGGGGCTGCTGGTAGCTAGCTCCCCACCACTGGCCCACCTATCCATTAGATAGAGCCGGCTTTCGCCGGCCCTCTTCAGTATCAGCATAATAGGGTATGGGAGCTCTGTGACATTGGTCTCCATTACCATGGGTGCGTCTCAGTGCATCTGCTAGCGGTCTAACCTTCCCTCTTCCTTCTGTGATGCGGCGGGGGGGGCTTCCATGTGTAGCTTGTGGGTAGTACGTAGGGTGCGTGGCTGGCAACCGGAGTGCTGGTCGGTGTTCCCATTTGTCAATGTGGCCTCCTCCGAGCGCAGCGCATCATCTCACAAGGCCGCATGAAAGGGACCAGTGGGTCACATAAGTCCTCTGCCCTCATTTCTGCAACCAGAAACTGAAGACTCCCTTCAGTTTTGCCTGAATTGGTTCTCTGATTTCTTCTTTTCATCACAGCGGCTCAAATACCTAGAGGTTTCCCTCTTTCCCGAATCGTCCTTATTATTCGTTTGCTGTCATATTTGACATTCCTTTTCTGGAATGCCCTTCTCTGCCTTGACCATCTGCTGGACTCCTCCTCTTCATCTTCACTGTTCAGCTTAGTGTGGGGAGGGGGGTGTCTGCTGGAAGTCGTGGGGGTGGTAGTCAATGGGCCCTCTTCTGGTCTCTCATGGCATCCTCTGCTGCCCCTTGTGGTTCCAGGTGACAAATGGTTTTATGTTGTTCACATACCTGCCTCCCCCCCCCTCCCCCGCGGCTCCCACGCCAGACTGCCAGACTGCAGCTTCCCTGAAGGGAGAGACCTAGCCTATTTTCTCTTCCTGTCTCCAGGACCCAGTGTCATGCCTGGGCACACAGGATGTACTTGGCAAACTTTTGTTGCATCTATGAATAACACATACATGAATGAATGTATCTAAAAACCGGTGGACGGAGCCTGTGACACAAGCAAGGGGCTCCGCTCTTGTTCCCCTTACAAGAAGGGAGACAGGAGCAGAGCTTGCCTTGTTCTGCAATAGAGTCCCAGCTCTGTGGATTTTAATCACTGAAAAAATACAAATACGCTGAAATGCCAAACCCCCAAAACCTGAATGCTTGGGAAAGAGCTTTTCTGGTTAATAGAATGTTCTAGGTAACTGAGGGTTAGGCAAAAAATAAAACAAAACAAACAGAAACTATCCTTTTTTTCCTTACACTTCTCCCTTCTTTCTAAAATGCCTGATTCTGGTTCTCTACCTTAGTGTGTCAAGTCTGGGGTCCATTGTTGAATCTGTGTGGCTGAGTAGGGAGCCTGCAAGTTCTCAGGATCCCCTAGGATTCTGTCTCCCCCGAAAGCCTGGTTGGAGAGTAGGGCGCAATCTCCTTACCATCCCCACCCCCATAGAAGACAAGCCCACAGGCTCTTTGAAGTTTGCAAATTGAGTGCCCCCCCTCCAGGAAACAGACAGCCCCCCATTCCAGACTAACAACATAGGAGAGGTGCAGAGTTCTTGGGTGCTAACTCATGCTCTCTGAGATAGTAACGCAGAACCTGCTCTTGCCCTTGGCTTGTATTTTTAGGCAGAGGGTTCACCAACCTCCCTCCCCCTTTTATGATTCCACAGGATCTTCCCTTTTGTTTAGGAAAGACCTTATAATTCCTTCCTCCTTCTCAGCAGGGAGATGCAAGCAGGCAGAATAGAAGGGGTCTCCTCCTGAAGTTGTGTTTGGCATCTCAGGACAGCTCCAGGCTGGGTGATAGGAGCTTACCAGGCCTCTGCTCACATAACCTCTTTTATGGAGCTGTTTCTTGGCCTGATTCCTGCACTGCCTGCACCCAGGTAGTCCCGAGGGGACAGCTTAAGGACAGAGCACGGGGAGGAAGTCGAGGGTTGCTCCTGTCTGCTCCCTCACAGGAGGTCAGCATAGTGCCTGCTGGGCATGGTTCCTGGGTTTTGGATACCAACTGCATCATGTCAGGCAAGGAGAGGGCAGATGGGCATGGAAGCAAAGCCATGGGGTACATAGGCCTTTCTTTGTCCAGGTATAACTAGACTGGCCTGCCCATCTCCTCACAGGGTCCCCAAGGGGGCACTGGGGAGAAGACTTTCTATCCCAGCAAAGCCAGATGAGACAGACAGAGAGAGGAGAGGAGAGGAGCAAATGTTTACTCTCCATCTCCCTGTGTTGGCTCAGCTTCCTGCTTCCTGGCTCACCTCTCCCAGCACCCCTCCCCCACTCCCGTTGTCATCTTCGCGCCCCTGCCATAGCCCCCCTACTCCCTTCTGTCTCCAGACCTGCTCTCCATTCCCGCCCTCCAGATTTGCCCAAATGCGGCCCCTCCTCTAGAAAGCCTTTCCCTGCCGCTTCTGGAAGTCCACAGAGGGTGGGCAAGGGTGAAGTAAATAACCTCCCAGGTCCCTGCCAACTGCGGGATTTGGCGGTTTGACCAGAGTCACCCGGGCTGTGGGCTTCCGAGGCTGGGGGCCCAGGCCATCAGTGCCTGACAGCCTCACGGAAAGGAGGGAGACTGCCCAGCCAGCCAGCCGAGGGGGCCCCTGTTTGGCTTCAGGAGGCTTTGCTGGGAGCCCTCTACAGACAGAGCCTGCCAAGCCGCCCCCCGAGGGGTGCTATTTGAGCCCTGGATCTTTGGCTGCTGGAGGAAGCTACTTGTTGGGATGTTCCCAGCAGCTCCTGCCCACACCTGCTCCCCCTACCCAGCCTCCAAGCCTTGTTTACAGTTCAGCCCTTGGCAGACTAGAGGCTAGGATCCAAGAGGAGAGAGAGAGAGAGCTGGGTGGCCAGGGACCTTCTCTGGGCCGAGCGTTCTGTGCCAGAGCACTGCTGCCCAGCCTGGCCTTGGAGAGATGTGCTCACTGAGGGGAAGAATTCAGGCCTGCTGCTCCCTTCCCTGCCAGCTCCACTTTTCCCATCATGACCATTTCCTCCTACCTTCTGGAATCCTCTCCCCTTCCGATTTTCTCCTCTTGAGCTCATCCTCTTTCACAAGAAAAAAACACAGCCTCTGGTAGCTGGGGAATCAGCCTGAGTTCAGATGGTACCCTGGGGGTCTTCCTAAGGCTGTTAAGGAGGTGCTGCCTGGCTCACCACGGCCCCATCCATAACATGGGGAGCGCCGTCAGTGGTGTCACTGGGGCATAATCACAGTGCCCTTCCCTAAGGAGCTTGATCACCCCAAGTCCCACAGCAGAAGGCTCTCGTTGTCCGTCATGTGGCCCTTTCATAGCTGCGGGAGACTGAGGGCAGAGCTGGGGGCGGCCCACGGGCATTTAGAGAGCAGCCTCCAAAGGGCTAACGCAAACTGGAGTTGGTGGCCATGGGTTCCCTGTCGGGCTTGCCTTCCTCAATCCGGTCCTTTCTCCTGCACTGTCTCAGAGGCCGTCCTCTTGTCTCATTTCTCCATTTCTGTGTTTTTCTCTGCCTCTTGTCATGCCCCTCCCACACCCCGGCTTTGCCTGGCCCCCTTTCCTGCCCAGCTGTCTTCCCCTCCATTCCTCATCCTCTCCCCCATCTGGCTCAGTCTCTGCCTCTGCCTCCTTCGGAAGTGGAAGTCCTCGGTGTGCTATGTGCAGAGTGGGGGCTGGGGTCCCCGGGGCTCTCCAGAGGGAGAGATCCCTTTCAGTTCCTGTGAGGAATCCATTGCTCCAGTTCCCCCTCCCCACACTCCCACCGCCCCCTCCCCCACCATCTCTGCCAGTGGCGGGGGAGTGGGGGCTAAAATGCAAGGACCTCTGCGCTAACTCTGCCACAGCTCAGTGGCAGCCGCTTTAGACCTTGTGACCCACGGTGCCATATGGCACCAGCCTCACATCTGGCACAGGCCTCACATCTGTCACTGGGCTGGCAGCCCCAGCAGGGAGGTTTTAGGAGCATGTCTGGGCCTATTAGACAACATGTCTGAGTCTACAGGATGCGTAGTCCCTGAGGGGAGAAGTAGGGAGGAGGGGGGCTCTCCCTAGAGGGTCCCCTGCAGTGTCCTCCCAGAAGCATCAAAGGGTCGGTCTTTTGTGAGGTGCCTCCAGGCTCCCAAGTGCTTGTGGAAGGACAAACAGCCTTTGTCTCTCTACCTGCCCCCTCGTGAGCTGCTAGAACGGGTGACAGGTGTTCTCCATTCTAGCCCACTGGGGAAAAGCAACTGGACAACCAGAAAATGAATCCAGACACCAGCAGGTTTTCCAGCAGCTGCCTCTCCAGGCTCAGCTGAGGAGGAAGTGGCAGGGCCATGAAGACCTGGAGTAACAGAGGGAGGGAGGCAGCCCTCAGATAAAGAACCAGAGACTACCAGGAATGGGAAGGGCTATCCAAAGTCATCCTGCCCACCCCCTGGACCTCTGGCCATTCTGAAAAAAGAGTTGTTTGCCCTTGAAAGAAACATTCCTTCCCTGAGAAGGAGTAACTGTTAGATTTCCCACCCTCAGGCCCCCAAAAGGACTGGAGCCATGCCAGCTTCCGTCTCTTCTTAGATGGTAGCCCTCCTGGACTTTTCCTTTCACTCTGTTCCCTCCCTGCCTTTGTCTTTGGCCAGAGATGTTAAGGAATTTCTCCCACCAGCCATGC
Organism: Ailurus styani; assembly: GCA_002007465.1. Taxonomy (NCBI): domain Eukaryota; kingdom Metazoa; phylum Chordata; class Mammalia; order Carnivora; family Ailuridae; genus Ailurus; species Ailurus styani. The sequence goes on along the minus strand of LNAC01000832.1, from coordinate 446,681 downwards.
TCCCCATCCAGAAACCGTTCTTTCAAGGCTGAGACAGAAGCAGTAGGCATACGGTAATGTTTCACGTGGACAAGCCAAAGGATGTGATCTGTATGCCTCAAAATCACTCCTATCTACATGTCCATCAATCTATTTAGAAAATATTTAGAAAATATACACTTATACCTACTAAGTGCCAGATACCATACTAGTTGGTGGAGACACAATGTTGAACAAAAGAGACCTAGTCAATAGTCTTAGGGAGTCTATAGACAAATAATCACATAAATGAATATAGATCTTGATGAGTCTCCTAAAGGAAATGAACAGGCTGTAGCAATGGGGATCACCAGGCCAGAGTTGTCCGGGAAGGCCTCCGTGAGGAGGTGATATTTGAGTGGAGACCTGAAGGGTGGAAGATCAGCCATGTGGAGAATGGGGAGAGGGTTTTCCAGAAGAAATAGGAATACCAAGCAGGGAGGCCTGGCAGTGGCCAAGAACTTGATGTGTTCAGAAACTGAAAAAAGGCCAGTGGGACCAGGCTGTGCCAGGCAATAGTAAGAATAACATGAGGGGGGTCTGGCAAGGAGGGCAGGAGGAGACCACACAGGAACTCTCGTAGGCCAGAGAAGAGTTTGGATGCTATTCACTTGTAGCAGGAGAGGTCTGTGGGGTTTGAAGCAGGGGAGCAACAGGATCTGATTTGGACTTGGCATTGTCTCCGCAGGGAGACCAGGAAGGAGGCTGCTGCAGGAATCTAGGGACAGATGATGGTCTCTTGAATAGGGGGATAGCCGTAGAGACGGAGAGAGTTGGGCGGATTGTGAAGGAAGAGCTGCCAAGACTTACTGAGGGATTTGCTCTTGGGGGGCGGGGGAGGGGCTGGTGATGGAAAGGGAAAGACAGGACTCCAGAATGACTCTGAGGTTTCTGGCTTGAGTCATTAAAGAGATGATGGTACCAGGTACTGAGATGAGGAAGGCTGAGTGAGGCCTAGGCTAAAGGCGGGGTGGGGGGGGGGAGATCAAGAGTTCAGTTTGGGACATGTTAAGTTTGAGACCCCTGGGAGTCACCAAAGCAGAGACATTGGACTAGCTCGTTGGGATATAAGAGTTTGGGAGCTCACAGAGAAGGTGGTGGTAGCCTGAGAATGTGGGATTGTGTGCATATAGGTTGTACTTAAAGCCAGGGAACTGGTGAGATCACTGGGAAAGAGAGCAGAGGAGGGAAGGCCTGGAACTGAGTTAGGAAGCATGGTAGTATCTAGTGATTAAGTCTCAGAGGAGAAACCCGCAAAAGAGACAAAGAAAAAAGTGAGCAGAGAGGTGGTTGGAGCCTCAGGAGGTCGTCACAGAAGTCAAGAGAGGAGAGCACCTTGAAGGACTGACCACCTCTGTCCACAGCTAGGGAGAGGTTGAGTAAGATGAGAATGGAGACATGACCTTGAAGGCCACTGGTGACCCTAACAGGGGTGACTCTGTGGAGCAATGGGTCTGGAAGCCAGATTACAGTGGATCGAGAGGCAAGTGGGAGGTGATGAAGTGGAGACAATACGTGTAGCAAAGTCTTGAGCAGTTTTGCTGTGAAGGGGAGCTCGACAAAGGGACCGCGTAAGGAGACCGTGGAGTGGAGGGAGGCGGTTTCTGTTTATTTTCTTAAGAATGGGGGATTTCCATCAGCATGCTAGCATGATTCCAGAGAGGTGGAGAACTCGATGATTTAGGGAAGAGGGTGAATGCTCAAAGGAGCAAAATCCTTAGGAACCAGAGCATAAATGGAGAGACATGCTATTGGTAAAAGAAGAGAAACATCTGCTGTTTTCATTGGAGGGGAAAAGGAATCATGGATACAGATGTAGGTGGGGTGCAATATACATGTGGTGTTGGTAAGATGAAGGGGTCGGGAAGCTCTCATTTGATGGTTCGTGTTTTCTCAATCACATACAGGGCAAGGTCATCAGCTGAGGCTTGTCGGAGCCAACGGGGTGGGGGGAGCGGGCAGGGGGGTGGTGTGGAAGATCAAAGAGAGAGTAGGAGCTATGATATAGTCACCTTAAAGAGTGAGAAAGTGGTGGCCAGACAGCACTGAGAGCCCACCAGGTTGGAGACGGTGAATATAAAGTGAAGGCCTTGGACTCAGTTGTGTGGTTTTTCTCCAGCTGCCTTCAACTACTTGGATGCAGGCATGGGGAATGCATATGGTTGAGTTCATTAAGGAATGAGGTTTTGCAAGGCAAGAGTAGCCCAGGGAGAAGAAAGGAAGGGAGTTGAAGGTGGGTGCAAGAGAATGATCATAATGGTGGACCAGGAGCTCTAATCTGAACATGAAGGGAAATGAAGGAGCTTGGAGGACAGTAAGAAAGTAAATAACTAGGGGAATGGCTCAGGGAAGGCCTCTCGGAGGAGGTGACATTTAAGCGGAGACCGGAAGGATGATACAGTCATCCTGCCGATGCAAAGACTGGAGGAAGAGATTTCCAGGAAAAGGGAATACCAAGTGGGAAGTGAATAAGCAATCATGATGCTTCTGGTTATTGCTGCCGCGGGGGTCCTGTGGAGTTAAACTGGCAGGATAAATGGGGTAGTAGTGAATGGGATGTTGGCGAGGGAGACTAGGGAGGTGGTGCACCCCAAGTCTAGGTGTGACGATGGAATGAGTGACGGAGTGGAGGAAGCAGTTGTTGGAGGCTTCCCCATCGCCATGTCTGTGCTCAGCTTGCCAACGATGATATCAAGAGTTGGAGTGGGCACACCCACTAGGACAGTTATCATAAAAAATTAAAAAATTTAAAAAAAAAACAGAGAACAGCACCAAGTTTTGGTAGGAGTGTAGAGAAACCAGAACCTGTTTGCATCGTGGCTAAGAATGTAAAATGGCGCAGCTGCTGTAGAAAATGACAGAGCAATTCTTTAAAATTCAACCTAGAATTGCCATTTGATCCAACAATGCCACTTGTGGGTATCCACCCCGAAAGACATGAAGGCAGGGACTCAGAAAGACAGACACTTGCACACTTATATTCATAGCAGCTTTATTCACAAGAACCAAAAGGTGGGAACAAGCCAAGTGTCCGTTGACACATGAATAAAATGTGGCACATATATACAAATGGGATATAATTTATTTTATCTTTTTAAAGATTTTATTTATTTGAGAGAGAGAGAGCACAAGTCGGGGTGGGGGGGCAGGGACTGAGGGAGAGGGACAAGCAGATTCTGTACTGAGCAGAGAACCTGACGTGGGACTCGATCCCACAACCCTGGGATCATGACCTGAGCCGAAGGCAGACACTCAACCAACTAAGCCACCCAGGCATCCCACATATGGGATATTATTTAAACATTAAGTGGAAGGGAATTCTGATCTATGCTACAACACAGATGACATTATGCTAGGTGAAATAAGCCAGTTAGAAAGGGACAAGTGTCATATGCGTCCGCTTATATGAGATTCCTAGAATAGGCAAATTCATAGATGCAGAAAGTAAAATGGTAGTTGCTGGGGACTGGGGGAGGGGAGAGGGGAATGGGGAGTCGGGGTTTCATAGGTCCCAAGTTTCAGTCTGGCCCGATGAGAAGGTTCTGGAAATGGATGGTGGTGATGGTTGCCCAACAATGTGATAAACTCGATGCCACTGAACTATACCCTGAAAAAATGATTAAAATGGTACCATCGGTATTAATGTTATATTTTACCACGATAAAGTAAAAAGGATTGCAGTAGATGAGAAGATCACCTGTGACCAGGAACTGAAGTCCTCAGTGAATGTGGGGGCTGCCCAGGAAGCTGTAGAGAGCAGTAAGGAGGGAAATTGGGTGGTAGAGGTGGGCACCAGGCGTGGTCCTCAAAAGAGCAGGATTTCTGGCAAAAGGAAAGAGGAGTACCGGCCTGGAAGTGGCAGTGGCAAGCAAAGAGGACACCTACTCATACAGGCAGGTCCTGAAGATGTTGATATCTGAGTGTGGGGGAAAAATAAAAACCCAGCTAACATTTGAGAGAATTGGTGGGCAAGTGATGTTTGTTCCTCAAGGAACAAGTGAGGCCTTCGTGGGGAGAGAAGGGCGAAGGACCCTTTCAGAGAAGAAATCGGCAACGTAGGAGAATTTGCTATTGACTAAGAGTTCCAGAGGGCACAATGGAAGGGAGGGGAAGGGTAGCATTAGTGTGCAAAAAGACCACTTGTGGGGAGGGGAGAGTGTAGGTGTCCGAGGGACAACTGGAGGTGAGGGGACTTCTTTCTGGTGATGACTGAAGTTAACAGGCCCACAGTGAGACCCTATGAGCTGAAGCCCCAGAATTGGAGGGAGAACTTAGAGGCACATGGGAAGTCAGTTCTGAGTCGCCAGCGTGTCCCCTCCACTGGGATGACTCAAGGGAGGCCGCTGTGACAGAGAGTGTAGGGGCGTGTCTCAGTTCACTTGTGGAGGAAGAGTCTGCTGAATCCTTCCACCTGGTCTCCTCAATGTCACCTGCTGGGCATCTGCTCAAGCCACAGGTTCTTGGCAGAAATGGTGCAGGAAAATGGGTTGCTTAATCTCTCCTCCCAAAGCTTGGTTTCCTCATCTGTAAAATGGGCCTTTCTGGGGCCGGAGTGAGGCCATACGTGGACAGTGTTGTTTTCTGCACTGTCCTCTCTTTCTTCATCCTCTTTGCCTTAGTCCCGGGTGTCTCGAGTCTTCAGGCTGTCCTTCTGCTGACCAGACTCTTCAGCGGAGCTAAGTCATGCCCACTCTGTCCAGGTGTCCCTCTCCTTTTCCCTAATGCAACCTTAGTTGTCCTATTTCACATCCATTTAGAGCCCTCCCTATTCCCTTGTTCAGCCAGTGAGTCCTTTGTTGGCATGACCTTATGTGTCCTTTTTCCAGGAAAGCATTTGTGTTTTAACCAGGGCCTCCGATGGCATAACCCAGTGGAATAAAAGCCCCTCTGTCCGCCCACCTGACTGTGACCTTCCCATTGTCTGAGAGTCGCATTCTTTTTAGATCCTTGCTTCTCCGGATATGGTCTGTGGACCAGCAGCATGGGCACCACCCTGGAATTTGCTAGAATCTCAGTCAGTACTCCATCAGAATCATTGTAGCAATATCCCTAGGTGATGCACATGTGCATTCAAGTCTGAGCAGCACTGCCTGAGTGAGGAGCAGCTAGCCAAAGCAAGGCCCTTTACAAGAAGAAGAGTTTGTGCCCAAGGTCCTTACAAGAGGGCACCCACAGCAGCTGCTTCAGAACCCCAGGGCTCCCATCCCCGACACCAGGAATAGATGGTCTCTCCTAGTGGCCCAGCTGCCATGCTGGATCTCTGGAGCTTCTGGAAGAATCCAGCTCCTGTGATTGGAATCAGAGGGCTAATTGGCCCCACATGGCTCCAAATCCTGCCAGTTGCAAGGGGAGTGACAAGACTCCCCAAGGAGTCAACCAAATGTAAAGAAAAAGGAGCCAAAGGCAGGGAGAGGTGGAGAGCCGAAAGCTGATGGCTTGGAATCTAGCTGTTACATTTCTATCTTCCTGCCCAGAAGTGCCCGGGAGAGAGCATTAGCTCTGAACCAATCCATCTTCTTCTCAGTGCACTTGTGCCTTAGCCATGTCCTGCCTAGCAAGAGTTGTCGGTAGGCACTGCAGCTCGCAGTCTGTCTTTGGACGGCAAGGAGGGATTCATTTAGCCCACAGAGGAATTCGTGTCAGGGCGTCCACAGAGAGCCACACCACCTGATAGCCGGGTCAGGGACGGAGCTGCCTGGGGAGTGAGGGGACAGAGTCCTCTGTGGGGCTGGCTCTTGCAGGCAAGGAGCTGATGGGGGATGGGCCTGGGCTGCGGGAAGTGGGTGAAGTTTATCTTCAGTTCCCTCTCCCTGCCCCTCCGGCCACCCCAAACGAGGCTACCAGTAATGTCGCCGCCTCTACGCCTGTGTGATGCGTATAACCTTCCAAAGTGCTTCTGTAGCCATGATCTCATTTCATTCTCCCAACAACGCTGAGTGAACAGGATCAGAGACAGGTTAATTAGGACGTGGGCTGGCCTTCCAGACTCAGCCAGGACGTGGAGTGCTGTGGGCTGCTGGGCCAGGCCAGCCCTGCAGTGAGGACTAAACAGCCAGAGAGAGGGTCCGAGACCCTGAGTAGCCAGTGGCGGGGGACACCAGGATGGAGGGCCCCGTCCTGCTAATGTGCTTAGCCTCCAGGGGTCCCTACTTCGTCACCTAGCTGGGAGGCTGGGATGGAGAAGGAGCGGTCACCAAGCCTCTTTGGCAGGATAGTTAGAGACTGAGAGGAGATAATGGATGTGAAAACACCTTTTTCCAGATGAGGTAATGGGTGTAAAAATGAAAAGAAGCACTTGGCTATAAAGTGTCGTTATCATTAGGCAGAAGAGAAAGGCTAGGCTTTTACCCAGGTCACTGACTAGAGAGGACAAGCCTGGAGTGGGGTGAGGGGACACTTTTCGGGGGCCTTGCGTAGGCAAGGGTCAGAATGAAGGCATTGCACGCATCTGGAAACACAGAGCAGGTCCCAGAAATGAAGCTGGGGCAGGGGTTGGGGTGGGGGAGGGAGGACCACAAGCTTCAGCTGCTTCATAATTTTGTTCCTGATTGCCCTGTTGGAAGGGACCAGAAACCAAACATCTTTCAAAGTGAAATTGCCTCCTCCCTACCACCACCCAGGAGGGAAGGCACGTGACCCATGGACAGCTGAGCTCCTGTCATCCATCACCGCTTGCTTTCATTGTCACTCCCAAGTCTCCAGGCACTTAGCAAAAATTTCAGAGAGACTGAGCTACTGTCCCTGAAGATGCAGACCCCAGGAGGGATGGGCCCACTTCCATCTGCATTGTAAAATGGCCTTCTGTCTGTTAATGGAGGTGTTTCTTCCCTGAGCCGAGATAACTTGGGAAGGCTCCGGCAGTGGGAGGGAAGGGCTGCTTGCTGATTGGAGGAGGGGGGCGGGGAGGACCTAGTTGGGGACAGTTAATCCAGCTCTGTTAGGGACAGCCCAGGGACAAATGTGCTTCAGGCCCACCTGTGAGTGAGACATACCTAGGGCTTGAGGAGAAGTAACTGGGTTCCTGGTTCAGAGATGGGGCTGCCCATGTCTAACAAAACTTAGACCTTCATTATGGGCTTTCACTACTATTCTCAGTTACCACTCTAATCATCCTGTTTGGTGTACACCTCTCTTTCCTTCCCCACGCTAGATTGGAACCTCTTTGAGGTCAGAGATCTGTAACTTGTGTATCCCTCAAAGCTCTGAGTAGGCACTCAATAAATACTTGTTGATGGATGACCGTGAGTCAAAATAGGAAAGCAAAAACACTTGTGTCACAAAAGGCTCTTAGCGCACTGGTTCCTTTGGCTCCAGGAGCGTTTCTTTGCATAGTTATTGGCAGTGCCTTCGGCCCAACAGAGGCTAAAGTGTGCCCAGCTTCAGAAAAAGGAAAAGGTAGCAAAACTGAGCCTGCAGTGGCGAGGGGACCCTGAGCTCAGGACAGAGTACTGAGTACTGGAACCCATGCCTGGGTGTTCTTCATGAGTGTCCCTGCTCCCCGCGCACATCCCCCAGCCTGCCCTGGCTGAGGCCCATGTCAGAAATGAGCTGATATCGCCCCAAGAAGAGGCTCCTTCGGGTGCCAATGAGATGGGAGACAAGAAAGCGAGGGGCTCATTTTGGAAGCAGCCCCAGCTGTGAGGCAAGATGGCAGCTGCAGGAAAGATGTTCTCGGGCTCCCTTCAAAGCCAAGCTCCTGCCTGCCACCTGGCTCAGAAATGAGAGAGATGCCAGCCTGGGGCCACTGTCATCAGAGCCCTGTCCTGGGGGGGGCGCCAATCTTAGGACACCGGCCAGCCACGGTCCAGCTTCTAAGTGACTTTCCATTGAAAAATGACCATTTGTCCTACCAGCGCAGGACGGCAGGCGCCAGTTTCTGGATTTGCCTTCAGGGGGCCTGACCGCATCCTTGTCAGCCCCTTCTGCCTCCCTAAGGGGTGACAGACACCCCCCAAGCTGGCTTGGTTGGGTGCAGCCAGAGTTCATGTGACTGGCATTCAGGCAGCCGTGGTCTGCCTTCCTTCCTGAGGTCTTCTGTGAGAGAGACAAGACCCAGACTATGTATTTCCCTTTTGTACAATTACTCTAAATCTCCCACCACCACCCTCCCCCCTCCCCCCGATAAATAGTCCTAAAGCCTAATTATCGAATTTGTGTCCTGATAAACAACCTAATCGCTTGAAACCATTTGCAGCTGAGGAATGCGTTATCCTGAGCTCGCCAGCAATCATTCTCCTGGTGTCAGAACCTCCCTCCTCTTTTACGAACTTTATACTAGTTTGATTGATCACCTCCCGCCCCTCTGTATCTTGTTCCGAAGGGGCCCTGCCTGGAACCTTGGTTTTCGGGAATACACATACTGAGGCTGTGGAACTCAGCCCCGTTTGTGAGACTAGAACTTGCCTTCGGCTTGAGCGGTGCCAAGTCCGGGAGCTAAGGCTCTTTGAGCCTCTTGTCTCTGGTCCCTCTCTTCCACCTCTACCTGCCCTGCCCCGCCCCACCCATTGACCATTCATTGCCCTCTTTACCTCCTTCCCTGCCTCTGGCACCCGGTGCCCTCCCAAGTCCCCCGGTCCCCAAGCCCTCACCCTGATCCTTGCTGTAGATTGTTCTAAAGTTCTCGTGTTAATTCTTCTGAGCTTCAACAACTCTATCTGTGGGCATCGGGAGAGCTATCTGCAGTCCCATGTACCAGGGCGGCAATTCCTCACAGCCCGTTGGGGTTCATGTCTGCTGGCAGCCACGAGACACCGCTCCCCTGCTTGCCCATGGAAACCACTTGCCAGTGGTCCCATTAGCTGAAGTAAGTCAGCATGATGGGCGACTGACCGTGTACGGTAATGGTCCTCCACGTCAGCACATTTGCTTATATACGCCATCTAAATAGTTTCTTTTTCTATAGAACCTGAGGGATGTCAAAGTTTCTGATTGCACAAGGACTTCTTGAAGGGCTATTCTGAAGTGACTTCGCATTCCTTCCCCCACTTAACTTGCCTGCCCCCTGGTCCCTTCCTCGAGGTTCTGGTTTCCCTTAGGGAGTCGCTAGCCAGTTCAGCGGGCGCTGCCAGTCAACCTTCGGAATAACGTATCTGCATTTAGGCTCCTTCTAGAGTCCCAGTATCTTGGAGTAAAGGGCTGACTCCAATGTCAAGTTCCATGACAACAGTTTTTTTCTATTGCCTCTGGCCCTGTAGACAGTGGCTTTTCCTTGCCAGACTCCTCTTTCTCCAAACTGAGCTATGAGGCCGTCGTTGCCTCTGCCGGTTCTAGAGGACATCGGAAGCCCCACGTGTGAACCCCCACATGCCATGGCCAGCACCCTCCTCTGGGTCCCCTCCCAGCCAGTTCTGAGGCTTAGTTGCCTTTGCATCTTGTTTTGCTCCCATCTCCCCCTTCCCTCAGTCATGTGATGCAGGAAGAGAGCACAAATGCTATGGAATGGGAGAAGCTGCCAACAGAGACGCTCCGACAAGTGACCATTCACCGAGACCCTATATATGGCTTTGGCTTCGTGGCTGGCGGTGAGCGGCCTGTGGTGGTACTATCTGTGAGGCCAGGTAGGTGTTCCTCATAGTGTCCCCCTGGCCCCAGCTCCTCTTCCCCCAGCACCCATCCATCTTCCCAAAGAGCAGGGCTCCCCCCTGTTCACTGTGGTGGTCCCAAGGAATTCCCAGAGAGCGGGTAAAGACTCACTGGCTAAGGACCGTGAGAGGGAGCTGGGCTTTAAGAGTGGTGGACACAAACCCGAGGCTTCCTGGGGTCTAAACAGAGGCTGCAGATTGATGGTTTAGTAGAGTCTTGGTAGAACCTTCATAAAAGGGCCAGACTGCCTTGGATGAGAAATGTCTATTCAATTCCATTCAACAAGTACTTATAGATTGCCTACTCTAAGTGCAGCAAGATGGTAGGGAAGGACAAGACGCAGTTCCTGTCCCCAAGCACTTAACCACCAGGCTGTGGAGACTGGTGTGTACTCTCGTGAGTACACACTCAGGAGAAAGGTCAGTCACCTAGGGCTGGAATCAGGATACGGACCAGAGGTGGGAGAGGAAGGAGGAGGGGGATGAAATCTCCAAATGCCACAGTAACGACAGCTGCCATTGATAAGCGCCTACTATGTGCTTTCCTTGTCTTGTTCATTCCTTCCAGCCAAGCCTGCAAGGTGAGTAGTCCCCCCTCCCCATTTGACAAGATGAGGAAACTGAGGCATAGAGGAAGAGAAATGACTGGTCCAGGTGTACTGAGGTAGGAGGAAGGATTTGGACCTGACTGGGCCTGTCTGATGCCGATGTGGGAGAAGCAGGGCTTGATGGAGACCAGGTGGGAGGGAACAAGTGAAAACCCTCACCTGCACCGTGGAATCCCGCCGTCATGAATGAAAGGGGCAATGGCGTAAGCGCCATTGCGTTCCACATCTGCTAGGCATTGACAGAAAAGACGGACAGAAAGGAGCTTTACTCCTGACTTGCTGGGCCCCAGGCCTTAGATGTTTACAACAGTTTCTCATTCAGTCAAGAAGAGCAGCCAGAGTACAAACTGGTCTAGCAGAAATTTGATGAATTTTGCAATCCTCAAAGGAAAAAGAAAAAAAAATGTTTGTAAGCTCCCCTTTCAACTGGAAGACATAAAGAAAAAAACAATCCAGTACAGGAGTGTGTGGCTGACCTCAGGCTCCCAAGTCAGTCATGCAGTCTGCTAGAAGGTTTTTGAGTCCCTGATCAGAAATCAAATCTGTCCTGGGTAAGAGGAATTGGGAAAAACTTAGTAGCAGGCCACCAGGAGCCCCTGCTTTTGACCTCAAAGGAGAGGGGATTTACAGGGCCAAAGGGAGCCCCTAGGCCTAGACAAGGGGGTCTGCTTCAAGCCATGTGAAAATGAAGAGGCAGAGTTGGAGGGGTGGGGACCAAGGAGAGCCACAGGCAAGAACCACAGAAAACCATGGGCTTGGCAGGCATAGCCCTACAAAGACATAAGCTGATCCAGATTGCCACTTCTGGCCCAGGTGGCTCTCAAGTGCAGAGGACTTTTTGGTTCTGTATTTGAGATGGTAAGATGAAAGACAAGAGGCATCCCATAGAGGACCAGTCATGGTGGGGCCAGCCAGCACAACATTCTGGGAAAGCGGCAGTAGACTGACTCCTACCACTGCTGCCAAGAGTTGAGTTTCATGAGGTCGGCTTCCATTAAAAGGAAGGAAGGGAGGGAGTGGGGAAGGGGTAGAGTGGCCTCACTACAAAAAGATTGGCATGTTGGCAGGAGGAGATAGAAGGAATGCAATGAGTTGGAGGAATTGCCTCCTTGGAGGATTATAACTACTGTCTAGCAAGTTCATACTAACATCAATCAACCATCTAAAGTGCTGTACGCTCATCATCTCATGTGTCCACCCCACGTTCTTATGAGGCGGAGGTACTGTTATTTTCCCATTTTCCAAATGAGCAGAGACTCACAGAGATGAAAGGCCTCATCCAAGGTCACACAACCAGTGAGTCACAGATTTGGAATTCAAGTTCAGGTCTGGCTGGCTGACAAGAGTGGGGCTTCCGCCAACCCCCCCCCCCCCCCTTCCCCGCCCCCTCAGGGGGCCGAGGGCCAGGGCAGGTAGAGTGGTGAGTCTCGCTGGCTGAGCCACATTGGCCCCCTCAGCACACAGGCCCCGCGCTCCAAGGGCCACCAGGCCAAGCTCAGGTGACGGAGTTGTTTTGTATGTTCTCTCTTCTGGCATTTGCACAGCACACTTCTTTGTAGAGAGAGGGAACAGTTGGGATCTAGCCCTTGCAAGCAGGTGCAAACAAGAGTCAAGGCTGGTTTGAGAATGGGACCTGTCAGTAAACATTTCTTTGGGGCTTGAGTTTAGGCTGGGCCTGACTTCTCATTCTCCTTGAAGCTCTGAAAAGCTTTTCTCTGAGGTCTTGGCTAAACACCAGATTCAGCACACCTTGTGGTGCCCCTCAACCCCCATCCTTTACCCCAACCAAGAAGAGATGGCCCTCAGACAGGTCTACGTTCTTAACCTCAACAGTGGAGATGGGAAGGGCAGAAAGCCGATTTCCAACTACCTATGATTTGGGGTCTGTGCTTGTTCCCCTCACTTACTGAAGAGTGGCGTCTCTCAGAGATGAGAGAAGATAAACCCTCCGGATCTTTTAGTCCATCCCCCTGTCTTCAGACAAGTGACTGCCGAAATCATTCCCAACCTGTTGCTCAGGTAGAAGATTCCTTGTCGCTCCTCACTTCACCTCTACCCCTGTCAGGGGTCTGGAAGTCATTCCTGTGCCTAAGCAGATCCCTCCTGGTGAAAGGGAAACCCGTGTCCCTCTTTAGGAACCGCCAGGAAAGCATGTATTCACCTGGTCTGGGAGCCAGGCCCAGGCTTGAGACCTTTTGCTCCCACCCACGGGCAGCCACAGGAGGTCAGAGCTATCCTCTTTCTTCGGTCTTTTGCCCTCTGTGTGGCATAGGCAGCCATGGCACAAAAAACACCCCTACCCCCAGGCCGTGAGGCCTACGCTCCTTCCTGCGGGCTCTGGTACCCGCTTCAGCTCCCTCAGGCACCGGTGGCTCCCACCCAGGCCTGTACGTTCCCAACAGTGGCCGCAAGCCCTCACGCCTCTCTCCTCTCCTCTGCAGGAGGCCCCTCTGAGGACAAGCTCTTGGCTGGTGACCAGATTGTGGCTATTAATGAGGAGGACGTGAGTGAAGCCCCCAGGGAGAGGTTCATAGAACCCATCAGGTAACAGAGGCCTCTTGGGCCTTGGCAGGAGCTGAGCACGGAACCCTCCCCCAGCCCACCAGTGACTTAGGGCTACCACAGTCCTTCCTGGCCCTGAGAGGGAAGCCCTTCAGGCAGAGCAGCCCTAGCCAGGGCTCCTGGCTACCCAGGACTTCAGAAGCCAGCCCTGCCTGGGCCCTAGGGTCCCTCACAGTCTCTGGCTTAGCCTTCTCCAGTGATGTGAACAGAGAACAGCCTTCGGCAAGAGCTCACCTCACCTTCCTCCCCCTACTGCTCCCCTCACCAAAGCCCCTTGGTTTTTGTCTTACAGTGCAGGGCGACTATTCTCGTTGCAGACCCAGTGAGCAATGAGAATAAAACAAGCCATTAAAAGAACACTGTGGGGGGAAAAAGGAGAGATAACACTCTGAGATAAGCACAGTGTGAGCTAGATATTGTTTCTCACCTTCTCCATATCCCCCACCACCAAAAAAATAAATAAATAAAACCCAAGAAGCCTGAGGAGAAGAAAATCTGAATCCCTGGCTAATGGGTTGAGGAAGGGAAGCCACCATTGTGGATTCTGCTCACTGTGTGTGACTTCTTAGTGCCCTCTACAGATGGGGGCAAGTGAGAGAGAGAAAGGAGTGTCAGGGGGACTCCCACTATCTGTACATGGGTGACTTTTCCCCTTCTCACCCCTACACATACCACACATACACGCTATACACAGTCCCCTACCTCACATTCCTACCACACGCATGCACACACGCGCACACACACCACACATTCCTCCTTGCATAGACGTGTTGATAAGGAATAAGAGGATAGAGGTAAAGGCTGTAAATTCCGTGGGCTGTCTTCAGCTTTGGTGACCTTGGCTGTGTCCTCCCGAATGGAACTACGTGCAGGTGCTCTCACTCTCTCTCTCTTTCTCTCTCTGCCTTGTGTGCTCTGGTCTATCTCTGCCTCCATCTCCTTCAGGCCCTCTTGGTTTAGAATGTTCTTCATCTCACTCATCTTTCTTGTTCTCCTAAATCCCACCTGTCCCCAGAGACCCTCCCTCCCCTTCAAAGGTAGATTTAACACACTGGGGATGGAACAGCACCCTCTCGCTTTCTCTGGAAGCATTTGGAATGCTCCATCCAGAAGTCCAGGGCAGGTCTTCCTCGACATGCTCCCCACTTCAGCTCACATCTTGAAACATGTCTGGTCCCTAATGACATTTAGTTTGTCTCTCCTCCAAGTTCAGTGGTCCATTGCATCGCTCCACCCCCCCACCACACCAAAATGGGGTAAGCCCTTTCAACCCCATCGAGGGCATGTTGGGGTTCTTCCAGCCTGATTGTCCAGAAGTCTTTGCTCTGCTTCTAGTGAATATCTTTGCACTCTAGAACAGGTAGCCCAGTTTTGTGAGGGAGTCCGTAGCTCCTTCAGGATCAAGACAGAGCTCACTCATTTGACAACCTCAGGGGCTAGCCAATTTTTATTACTTCATTCATTCAATGAATATTTGTTATCAAGTGTCTACTATGCACCAGGCACTGTTCTAGGCACTGAATATACAGCATTGAATTAGACAGAAATCCTATTGGAGTTTACATTCTTGTGGAAAGAGACACACCTTAATAATAAACATGGTAAATATGTAATTGTACGGCATACTGGACGTGGATGAAGGCTATCGAAGGATAGAAGGTGGATTGGGATAAACAGGGTCCTGGAGTGCTGGGCACAGGGGTGCCAATGCAACTTTAGCCTGGCCAGAGTTAGCCTCATTGAGAAGGTGGCAACTAAAGAATGGAAGGAGGGAGGGTGTCAGAGAGGGAAGAGCCAGTGCAAAGGCCCTGAGGCAGGAGTGTATCTGGCATGTTTTGGGGAGCAGGGGAGAAGCCAGGATGTGAAGTGGGGTAAAGAGGGGAAGACCTGTAGCCACTGTAAGAACTTCAGCTTTGTTCTACATGAAATGGGGAAATGTGGTAGGGGCTGTGGCAGACACACCACATAATCTGACTTACACTATGCCCTGTCCTGTTCACAAGACAGATTTTCCTGTGGGGTTTTCCTGGAATACAGCTCCTTCCTTCTCCCAGGAGCTCCCCATCCCTGGACTTGGCCTCACTGAATGTGGAAAATGTTCCAAGTCCTTGAGCAGGAGGCCTTGGCCTTCCTTGAATATCTAGAACCAAGTGATCTTGACTCTGCTTCTTGAATACCCTTGTTCCCAGAAACATATGAAAAAGTCCAGTGAGGAGAAGGGAAGCTCCTTCCAGGCAAACTCCTTCCATTTCTCTCAGTTATTTTAAAGGATTGTGTGTTCCCGGGGGAGAATTTTCATACCTCATGGCCTGTGTGATCATTGGCATAATTCTTGTCGGAGGAGTTTCTGATTCTTCATCCCTTTGAATATTTGCTGTCTGGTGAGCCTTGGTTCCATCTGTTGCTCCCTGGCTCTCATTTTTTGGTCCTTCAATTAAAACAAATCTGCTGCATATGAGTCATGATAACCAAATGACCTCCTTTGGGTTTTTCCTTTGAATTTCTCCCCTTGCTTAAATACCAAATTGCCAATTGAGTTCCATAATTCAGGCCTTCGGTTTTCCTTGAGAATTTTCTGTTCTACAGATAAAATTGCTCCTAAGGTTTGGGGAGTTCTACAGAGCGAATGTGAGAGGGAAATAGAATGGGAAGACCTGAAGAATGAGAGCCCCAAAGATTACGGTTAATGCCTTCTCCAGATGCCCGCGTGAACCTCTACGGATGGTTTCCATCAGCCGCCACAAAAGATGGGAGGCGAGGCAGCCAGGCAGAAATTCAGAGTGCCCGCTGGCCTAATCCGTATCCCCGAATGCAGCCCAGGGGAGAATTCTGGTGTTGCTTCTCGTGCGGGATGAATACCTCATGCGTGAAACACCACTGTCCTTGTCCTTCTTCTCTCTGTAGGAGCGTTAAGGAATTCATCATTCTTACAGTTCAGCACACTCACCAGGTGAGTGAGCCGCTGTGCCAGTCCCCCTTCTCCTGACAGAGGTGACAGAATCCTATATTGGAAAGTGACCGTGACGGGAGGGTGGGTAGATGGCAAGACTAGAATCCACATGTTGTGAGCCAAAGCTTGAGGAGCGAACATCTGACTCTGCTTTCTACCTTCAAGGCTTGGGGATTTTGAAAGGCTGTCCAGTGCTGTGTTCTGCCCTTTGCCTTCTGCTTTACCCCCACTGAGGCCGTGGGCTCATTGCCCCGGTCCCAGACAGATTTTCTACCTCTTTTTTTTTTTTTTTTTTTTTTTTTTTTTTGCTATGCCCCATCAAAACGTACCTGCTCAGGGTCCAACTCCCATAAAGTCCTTGCAGTTGGTGGGTGCTAGCTAGTCTCATTCATTCATTCATAGCAGTATTTACTAGATGGCCTGCAGTGTATGAGGCCCAGCACCGCCTGGGGGGAGTTTAAGATGACATTGGTGGGAAAGTACGGTTGGACTTTGTCCTGGTACAGTCACTAACTACCTGTGTGACCTCCGGTAGGTCAGTTCCAAAAAGCTCCCCATCTGTAAATTGAGGGGTTTCCACTAGAACAGTGTTTTTCAAACTCGACTGATCAAAATAGTCAACAGGACTACTTATTAAAAGTAAAATTCCTGGGGCACCTGGTGGCTCAGTCGGTTAAGCGTCTGCCTTCCACTCAGGTCATGAACCCGGGGTCCTGGGATCGAGTCCCACATCAGGCTTCCTGCTCAGCAGTCTGCTTCTCCCTCCCCCTCTTCCCCTGCTCATGCTCTCTTGCTCTCTCTCTCTCTCTCTCTCTCTCTCTCTCTCTCTCTCAATAAATAAATAAGATTTTTTAAAAAATAATAAAAATAAAAGTAAAAATCCCCAGGCCCCTCTCCTCAAGAGTTGGATGTAGAAGGCCCAGAGACCCTTACTAGGTTACATTGTTATAGTAATCTCAAATGCACAGACCCAGGTGCAGAACTTTTATGGGCAAAATTCAGAGCCCTCCTTCCACCTCCAGCCTAGTTGTCCCTTCTCAGTGTCCCCGAAACTCCCCTGCCCTCCAGCACTGATGTCCCACCCGCACAACCACAGGAGAGGTCCCATCTGTTGGGGGTGGGGGGCATGAAATAAGGAGAGCCTTCACAGATGAGGCTGCACCTGAGCCGGATCTCCAGAGATGGGGCAGGATTTCCCAGGCAGAGACAGAGGGAAAGATTTTCCAGAGAGTCAGCCTTTCCATGCAAAGTGAGCGACGGTGTGTGGGTGTGGGTCAGGGATGGGGTTCAAATCAAGCTCTGGCTCTAACTGCCTTTCCCCATGGCCTCGAGCCATCCTCTATGTCAGTGTGAAACACACACACATATTTATACAGGCACATTCTCCCTCCCCTCCCCCCTCCCCTCTCCCTCTCCCACTTATACTTGCTCTTGGCAAATAGACCTTTCTCAGTTGCAATTCTCCTGTATCTCTGGGGAGGCAAGTTCCACCCCTCAGCAGGTATTACCAACAGACCCCTCCTTCCCTCCCTCCCTTTCTGCACAGGGGAAGTTGCCTAGTGGACAGTGGACCAGCCTCCTGTTGTAAAATGGCTACCAGTTCTCCACCCCACCCCCCGAAAAAATGCTTGTTGTATTTTACCTCTCTGATCAGAGACCCATTGTGGGTTAGTGTTAGTCAGGTCTCCTCAAATGTCATCTCCTAGAAGCCTTCCTTGACTACCCTTTTTAAGACAGTCTTAAATCCAGTCCCCATCAACCACTAGTCTGTTCCCCATTTCTGTAATGTCATCATTTCCAAAATATTATGTACATGAAATAATATAGCACATAATCTCTCGGGATTGGCTTTTTTTTCACTCAGCATGGTCCCTTGAGAGTCATCCAAGTTTTGCCAGTATCAGTAGTCTGTCCCTTGTTAATTGCTGAGTAGTATTCCATGGTGCAGATGAACCACGGGCTGTTTAGTGACTCACTCAAACCTTATTAGAAGGTCAGCTCCACGAGGACAGGGGCTGTGTTTCGTTCACTGCCATTTCCCCCAGGAATAGCACCTGTCACAAAGTAAGCATCCAATGAGTATGTGTTGAAAGAATAAAGGAAACCCAGTTTCCATCCATCAAGGCAGCCCAAACTCAAGTGTCCAAACGTAGGTACAGAATGAAGAGCCTAATGCTGACCCCAACCTCTATTACAGCTCTCATCCCAGTTCCCCCAACACCCCTCTCCCCTCCAGTTCTGATGACCCCCACTGTCCCATCCCGGAGCCTCTTTGCTATGACCAGGTTGCTTTCCTTCTACTCCTGGCCCAGATCTTAGTTCTTACAGCCCTGTAGGCTTCTGTCCTTGAACTGCTCCACACTTCTTCTAATATGGGTCTGTTTCCTTGAAGACCTGGCTTGAGGCTCTTCCAAACACCTCAGCCTGACTAACCTCAATGAGAGTTTCTCATTCGTTGGTCCGTTCAGCAGACACCTATTGAACACCTACTATTCGAGGTGCTCTTCTAAGCTGAGAGCATGGCAGGCCACGGGATAGACATGGCTCCTACCCTCACAGAGCTTCCACTCTAGTACTTGGCTTTATGCCGTCTAAACCCTTGGAGCATAGAAGTGAACACATACACACAGGGGCTATAGTCAAAACAATTAACCTGTAGAGTTGGAGCCTTTCAATCAGAATGTAAGCCAGCCATGGGCACTGGAGCAAAGTCTTAGAGGCCTCCTAACTGGACTAGGTGTTAACCATTCAGTTGACCATTGGAAAAGAGGTCCCAGGGGAGAGGTCAGGGGGCACCCAGGAAGCTTAGGGCAGTGGCTACTTACCAATCAATGTGAAAGAATCCCTTACAACAGGTATGGCCGTACCAGGGCCTCCCAAGTAAATGTCAGCCTTGCATACATGTGTAGTCGATCATTATTTGCAGATTCTGTATGTGCAAGTTCACTTACTCCCTAAAATTTATTCATAACCCCCAAACCGAGACCCATTGTGCTTTCCTGGTCACTTACGGACATAGGCAGAGCACGAAAAATTGAAGTCTCCCAATGCACACATTTCCAGCTGAGGTCAAATAAGGCAGTGCTCTGCCATGTTGTTTCAGCTGTCACACGGAGGTGTCCGGAAGATAGAGATGGCAGGGAGCAGCACAGTGTAGCGCAGGAAGCTCGGGCTCTGGAACAGTTGGATGGGCTTTGAATCCCAACTCTGGCACCTGTTAGTGGGGTGGCTCAGGCAAGTCACTTAACACTTCAGAACTTCATTTTCTCCTAGTGAAATAAAATAGAATCTACCAGGATGAGTTGTTTTTAGAATTCAAAATTATCTGTGTGAGACATATACACACACTTGCGCTCATGCATGCACACGCATGCACGCCTGTGCGTGTGCGTGTGGCACATATTTCCCCAAGGAGCAGCTGTTCAGTATTCGTTTGTTCAGTGTTCGAGGTGACTTTATAAAACGTAACTACCGTGAGTCACAAAAATTGACTGAGACAGAGAATCTTCTCTCAAGATATAATGAGAGCTTATCTACACCTCCCCCACCCCCCCGCCCTGGCAGCCTGTGTTCAGTGTGATAGCCCCTGCATTACAGAGCATAGACCATTGTCCACAGCAGGCACTTGACGCCATATGGTTGCATGGAGATTACCACTTCTTCCAGAAGATGGTCTCCCTGTAGGTCCAGCCTGTGGCCCAGGAATCTTCATACCTCTGAGGCTCCTTCTGGCTTCTATATTCCGTGGCTGAGGAGGGTCCAGTACAGTGGTTCTTGACCCTGGATATATATGAGAAGCACCTGAGAAGCTCTTTAAACTACTGATACTCCAGCTCTAGCCCTGAACAATTGAATTCAAAGCCTTGGGGATGGGACCCAGGGGTTAGTCTTCTGAAAAGGCTTCCAAAATGATTCTTATGCAGCCAAGATACGTATCAAGAACTACTGATCTAATATGCAGTCTCTTTCAGATGACACTGTCCTTTTAATAGACTGATGTTTATGATGACATACCACTGAGGGTATTTTAGTCGGGTGATCACGGGGGTCCGTTCCCAGAGCCCGTCTAGTCATACTGCCTTGATAGCCACTTATTATGCCCATATGTATTTAAAGGTGTTCCTTAATCTTTGAGTGACTGACTATCCCCCATGATTGACTCAATATATATTAATTTTGGTACCCTTAGACCTTGGCACATGGTAGGTCCTCAATAAATATTTTTTAAAATACTTTGTTGTGACCTAGAATGGCTCTGGTGAAGAAAGAAGACAGTCCCTTCAAATGAAACTCTAGTTTTCCTGAAGACTTACTGAAGTCTTCTTACTGAAGACTTACCTGTACCCAAAGAGCCAGGATCCCCTCTGCTTGGAGCCACCTGCCCAGAAAAAAAGGGTGAAATAATGAGAACTAGTGCAGAAGTGCTAGTTTTCCGCAGAGCTTCTCAAGGTATGGTGCTTGGCAGATGGTAGGTACTCAAGCCGTATTTGCCGAATTGGTGAACTAATAATACATCATGAACCTTAGCAATCAACTGCTCTTTTATTTTGTGCTTACTCTATGCTTGGCGCTAGGGGTAAATACAGTAATGAAAAATCCCATCTCTTCTTTTACAA
Source organism: Ailurus styani (assembly GCA_002007465.1). Taxonomy (NCBI): domain Eukaryota; kingdom Metazoa; phylum Chordata; class Mammalia; order Carnivora; family Ailuridae; genus Ailurus; species Ailurus styani. Next base: position 426,346 of record LNAC01000832.1, on the reverse strand, counting down.
TGTGGTAGGGGACATGAGCTCCAGCAGTGTAGATTAACAAGGAGTACTATAGGGGCGCCTGGGTGGCTCAGTTGATTAAGCTTCCAACTCTTGGTTTCCGTTCAGGTCACGATGTCAGGGTCGTGGGATCGTGCCCCATGTTAGGCTCTGTGCTGGGCATGAAGCCTACTTAAGATTCTCTCCCTCTTCCCCTCCCCCAACCTCTATCTCTCTGGGGAAAATGGCAGGGGGGGCGGTGGAGGACGAGTACTATAGGAAATCTAGGGAGGAGACTGGAGGAATTGGGGAAGAACTCAGGACCGAGGCAGAATTTGAGCTGGGCTTTAGACATGGCTTTTAGCTAAGCAAAGGGGACACTGGGGGCCCAGAAGGAGCAGGGATGGTGAAGAGGCCGCATGAAGTGAGCACCGAAAGTGGGAAGTAACCTGGTGTGCCCAGAGCAGCATGTCCAGAACCACTTGTCGGGACCAGAGATGAAGAATGCAGGTCATGTGTGGCTCACAGGGGGCCTTGGAAGCCAAAGAGAGAACATGTTCACCTCCAGGCCCCAAGTGCAGATCAGACGGCCTTGGGTCCCTTATCAGTAGTAGGGTGAAACCAGGATGGCCTTCCATTGTCCCAGACTCCCCCAGTGGTTGCTATGGGAATTGCTTAGAAGGAGGCTCAGGTGTCAAAGACAATGAACCAGTGGAAAGGAGACTAGGAGGCTGTCAGTGCTGCAGGAACCTGAGCTTTATCCTCTTGAAATCCAAGCAGGGCCCTATCCTGCACTAAAATGTTGGGCCACATACCTGACTTTGAACCCAACCCTGAAATCTGTCCTAATAGAGCCACCAAATTAAAAAGAAAAATGGTCAGAGAGTCACCAGCTGCTGAATTTAGTCCTGAGGAAGAGGCAGACTCTCTCTCTATTGCTTATTCCACTGAGCTGCTGGCTTCATATTTGCTTCAAGGGGCTTACAGTGGCCCCCAGTGGTGCTTTGTGATTCTAGTCCCATGTTCCCAGCCAAAATTCATTTTCCGCCAGTGAGGGGGCCTGTTGTAAAATGAGATTCCCAACTGCTTGAGGGGAAAAAATGGGGTCAGTGAAGAGCTCAGTTGTCCCAGCTTGAAGGTACTTAATTAATCTCTGCTTAATGGGCTAGGACATTTTCAACAATATAAATTCCTGTGCTTTATGCTCCTAGAGATTGTGACTTTTTAAGTCTGGCATGGGCCTAGAAATCTGTGGTTCAGCAAGTGCTCCCCAGTGATTCTTACCATCAGGGAAGTTTTAGAAACAGTGGGGAGTGCGTGCTAATGAGTTAGTGCGGGGGTCAGCAAACTTTTTTTCTCGTAAAGGGCTGTCTAGTAAATACTGTAAGATTTGTAGGTGATGCATGATAGTTGGCAAAAGCAACCACAGGCAGAGCCTAAGTGAAGATCAGGGGTGTATTCCGATAAAGTTTTATTTACAAAAAATAAATTTGTGGCCAGCCCACAGTCCACTGACCCTGGAATTAGGTTCATTACTCCTCCCTGGTATCACATTCACGCTTTGATCAGGGCCTTCTCGATTCTCAGTATTTTCATTCAAAAGAGTGACCCTCACGTTAAGAACTTTAGGCCCCATAGCTGAGTTTCAAAGATGCTTTGGAAGGGGGCAACCTTTGAGAGCCCCTCCTGTCCCACTCCAAGGCAGACTTCACCTGCGTGGAGGAAGCATCAGGCTAGACGTGAGTCCACGCCACGTAGCTGGGACCAGCTGGTAATGAGTGAGTCACCATCAGTGATCGAGGCTGAACACTGAGAACAGGACGGAGTCTTAGAGACAGACAGGGCAAGGGTCAGTGAGGAATGAGGCACGAACAAGCTGAAAATAGCTCTACCACAGACACTGGAAATGATTATAATCCCTGAAAATATGGGCAATTCCACTTCCTCCTTCATGATTTTGCTCCTATAAATTTATCTGGATCTTCTGTGTATAGTCGTATCTGTCAGGCAGGATCCAATCTGAGACTTTTGGTAGGGATCCTAAGGAGACTGTCCCCTCCTCACAGGAAAGACATAGAAGGATACCAGTTGCGGTCCTTCATATGTTCAAAGGTCCATTCAGTAGGACCAGGGTCGAATTGGAACCAGTGGGGTAAAGATTGGGAACAGACAGCCAACTTCAGCTGGCTACGGGGCCTAGTTGCCAATCCAAGATGCGAGAAATCTAGGTTCTAGTTTCAGCCCCACTACCAAATTATTTTGATACTTTGAGCAAACCACATCCTCTTCCCACGCCTCTGTTTTCACATGTAAAAATGGAGGGTGGACTACATGGCCCACTGAGGCCTCTAGAGATGCCTCATTTCCCACAGTGCATGAAGGCATCTGATGACAGATGGTTACAGAGAAAGGAGGGAGTGATGGGTAGAAGAGAAGATTTTACCTGCCTCGTGTCTGTGGCACCTCAGGTAGACATTCACACTACTGTGGAGACAGAGCCAAGCAGAGCTACCTGAACAGAGTTCCAGATCTTTCTATCTTGCCCCTGCCCTGTGCTGCTGCCGCAGCCTGCAGCCCCTGCCCAGGATTTAAGGACCAAGCTGTGCAACACCCGAAGGCATTTCTTGACTCCCACAAACAATCAATACTGTAATCACTTTCTGGAACAATCTCCAGCCCTGGATTTTTGTTGTGCTGTATCGTCTGCTGCCAACAAACTGCATCTGTGGCTCGGGATGAGAAGTCCACGGTTCCTGTAGCTCAGTGGTTCCCCACAATTTTAGCCACATTTGGAAGTCATTGGAAACTTAAAAAAAAATGCCAGTACCTGGGTCCCAGCCCCAGGAATTTGAGGTCATCGATCTGGGGTGGGGCCTGGGCATCAGGGGTTTTGAAAGCTGCCATGCAGCCAGAACGGAGACCCACCACCTGAGGTTCGAGCGCACCTGAGTGGAACAGGTGGCATTCTGCAATCCGCCCTCTGTGGGGAATGAGATTCCTGGCTCCAGAAGAGACACAGCTGGGACCAGGGCCCAAGCCCTGATGAGAACATTTGTTTCTGATGTGTTTTTATCTTAGGGCCTTGCCCTCCTGTGGCTGATCTGGTAAATGGATTTCAACTGCAGCGTTCATGGCAGAAAAGAGCTTAATGTATCCCCTTCCCAGCTGGCAGGGGCCTTCGGGACCTTAACTCTCAGGGGTTTTTGATTGTGGAACTCAAAGGCTCCATGACAAAGCCGGGAGAGGAGGTGGTTTGAAGGAGCCCCAAACCCGATGTATCCCCTAGTCCTGCTCACCTTAGTAAGTGGCAACTCTGTTCTTCCAGTTGACTCCTCTCTTTTCCTCGCCTCCCACATCCAATCCGTCAACACATCGGCTCAGTTCTGTCCTCAGAATACATCCAGAATGCCTTTTCATCGCCTCCCTTATGACTACTCTAGCCCAGGCCACCATCATAGTTCAACTGTACTATTACACAAGACTCCACACTGGTCTCCCTACTTTGGGTGTCGACCCTCCTAGCTGTTTTCTACACTGCGGCCAAAGGCATCCATTTAAAATGCAAGTTAGACCCTATCTGCTTAAAACCCTCCAGTGGAGTCAAATCCAAACTTCTGGCCATGGCTGACAAGGCCCTACTTGACCCGGCCCCCACCCGCCTCTGAGCGCAACCCCTCCAGCTCCCCCTCCATCGCTCTGCTCTGGCCACACTGGGCTTCCTTGTGGTTCCTTTCCCACCCCGATCCCCCTTCCACCTCAGAGCCTCTATCATTCTTTCTGCCTGGGAGGCTCTCTCTCCCTCACTTGTTTCTGGTCTCTGCTTAAATGTCCCCTCCTCTGACAGGTTTCCCCTGAACATCCAGTCTCAAATAATGCCCTCATCAGTCACCCCTCCTCACTTGTGCATTTCCTTGTGTAGCCCTTCACCCTGCGTGATTTGGCCTCGGGGTCCTTCGTTGCTACCTAAAAGGTATTGATTTGTTTATTGTCTCTCTGATCCTGCTAGATGGATGCTCTTTGAGGCCTGGGAGCTCATCACCTAGAACCGTGCTTGCAAATAGGAGGTCCTCCCTGAATTTGCCACACGAATGAATAAATGCCCCCAAAGACATGAGGGGGGCCCTCATCAAGACTCCTGATTTTCCTTGGATCATTTGCTATAATCTCCTTCCTGGAGGCAGGGCATATCTGGGAGATGAATAAAATCATTCCTTTAACTCCTTTGATATGCTGGTATTCAGATGTAATAAAAGCCACCATGTAGGTATATCTCACACTACGAAAACCAAATATATAATCATTCGATGTATGTTATTACTAAAGAATTTTTGCAAACTCCCCTAGGCCTAGAGTGTTAATAATGGGATTCGATTTACCCAAATTCAATTCATGCCCAGCTTTTTTCAGAACACACCAATCGTAGAAGGAAGCACTCAGCATGTTGCCTTGCACCTAGTGGGGAATCAATACTTATTTATCGACTTATTGATCAGTAAGGCAAAGTGTACCCATACTGAGACATCTTAACTCCAGCGTGGCAAAGGTCAGGTTCTTCCCGGGGATGAAGAACTCACCAGCCCTCTGTTCTTTTTCCAGTCCCCCAAATCTGCCTTCATCAGTGCTGCAAAGAAGGCCAGGCTGAGATCGAATCCTGTGAAGGTCCGATTTTCTGAGCAGGTGGCAGTTGGAGAAACAGACGCAGTAAGTGCAGCTTTAGCTCCCTGTCCTTGGCCCTTGGCTAGAATCAGCATGGCCCTGAAGGTCTCTCTCTGGAGCCGGCGCTCATCTGCTGCTCCCCGGAGCCAGCGGCCTTAGGAACGGGGCTGGGTGGGGAGGACCACAGGACTCCAGGCTAGTAGCGAGTTAGGAGTATGTGGCCTCCCTAGCACTGTGTCTTACACTCAGAGCCAATGCTCCACAAACATCTCTGGGCTATTTGACAGAAGCGGGAAGGAGGAGGGAGTGGTTTTCTGAAGATGCAGAGTGAGAGCGGCTGGTGAAATCGAGCTCTCTTCGCATCGAAGTTGTCCTGCCCTGGCACATCTTGATGGGAGAAGACACCAGCAATCAGCCTGGGGGAAACGATACAGACTCTCATTGTCACAGAGCTTTGATTAGGCACCTGCTGTGTCCCCAGCACCGCAAGGGATGCAAAAGAAACACCTCTTCCTTGCCCCTGGATACCACTCAGTGATTTGGGGGCATCGGAGGGGGAAAAGTAGTTCGGGTTGAGACGACACAGCACCCGCACTGGGTGGTATGCTTTCAAGGAGCAGGTGATGCTTGACAGTCCATTGCTGTGCAGCTGCCAGGCCGGGGGGGGGGGCGG